>JAVHNF010019136.1:5387-16367 GCA_034783455.1 Micropsitta finschii | reverse complement strand
GCATCTACTGCGCGTGCTTCAAAGGCTGCCAGAAGTGATGAAGATTGTTGGAAGAAGTAAATGACCCTCAGAGACCACCACCACAATTTTGTACACGTGGGGAACTTTCTGGAAAATAATGTAATCCATACGTAGCCTCATGAATATGTATGTATGCCCAGTGACTATATAAGGACAGCTTGTGTAGCAATAAGGGGACACATATTAGGAGGAGCTATCCCCCATGTTTCCCAGAACCATAATAAAGAATACCGACTTGTCAACTTGAAAACTTTTTGTTCCTGGAGTTTTCTCCCAATCACAGCGTACCATCCCCAAGTCTTACTTCAGAAGTGGCTACAAACCCTTGGCTCTGCTAAGGAAGCCATACCCTTGATTAGTTAAGAGCATAGGTTTGACCTCAGATCAATGAGGTTGGCAGGAAATAATTAACCTACTCTGATCAACACCATTAGCTTGGGCACACAAAAGCCCTTTTCCCTGCTTTGGGAAAATTCCCTACTAATGGAAAACTCACAGAATCCTTCATAGGTTTGATGCACCTACAAGGTCAACTTCATTTCTTTGTACCTCATGGTCTTAGATCTGGAAAGAGATGCCAGTTCTCTAGTGGTTTCCTCAGCTACAACTGCCTGCTCAATTTTTACTCTCAGGAATGCCCAGAGCACAAAGAAGAAAGTATTACAGCTGAGAAGCATCTGAGCCTCTGTTTCCTTACATTCCTTTTTTCTAGGCAGTTCTCATTTAACTGTTCTTTCCCGTCTTTCTGAGGCCTAAACTTGAAACTAAAATAAAATAACAAAATAAAATAAAATAAAATTAAATTAAATTAAATTAAATTAAATTAAAAAATCTACAGAGGAAGAGGTTAAAATAAGCCAAAAATGGAGATTTTTACTGTACAGACTGTGAAGCAGGGAATCTGATTTCTGCAGGAACAACCAGACACATTCAAGTGTCCCTGTGTCAAGCCAAGAACAATTCCCCTGCATACGGGGATCACGAGAGGGATGGCAGCTCTGTAGCCTGCAAACATGACATATCCTTCTCTCCAAATCCCCAGCAAAGGGAGAAGGGAACAACTGTCTGTTGAAGAATAGCTGTCCCTATGTCCTTAACCACTGAAAAGGAAAGGAAATTTTGCAAAATCTTTGCAGGATAATATGGACAGCTGCATCAAAATCCTCATCCATAACCCATTTCCCAGAGGTAACTTCCCTGGGCTGTAGTTGCATTCCAACAGGAATTATACAGCAGGATCCATTACAAGCTGGAGACTGCAGATTGAAGCCCAAAGACAATTTCTTTTCATACCTTTACAAGTGTATGTGAGACTGCACCTGGACCCCTACTGAGCAGCACAAAGTGTGAATAGCTCATAAACCAATTTCTTCAGTGTGGGGAGCAGCATTCCCATCGAAGGCCATGATGTATCTGCCCACCTATGGCTTCAACTAGGACAGGAAATTTGTGAGGAGCCTTTCAGAAGTGGAGAAATTCGAAAGAGCATTTATTCATCTAAGCATTCCTCTAGGCTCCAAACCCTGTCAAGCCAGGATGATTATTGAATCTGAGGACTGGGACAATTTCTATTTATTCCAGCTCTGTAATCCCACCCTTGCTTTATTCCATCTGTCCAAAGCAGCCTTAAATTTGAGCAGGCCAATGTGTCTAACATTGTAATTACTTAGCCCAAAGGCAAAACAGTTATTGAAATCTATTAAGGGAGGGGGAAAAAAATAGGCATCTAAATGACTAAATTCCCTTTCAAGCAAAAATTCTACTGAGCTGCAATTGGAAATCAGTTTTACCTTCCAGGGAAACAAGGACTAGGGTGAGCCGGAGGGGCTCAGCTGAGGAGAGTGGCCCCTTTTTTTAAGAAACCTCTGCTGTGACCTGTAAGTATCCCCGAAAGCTAAACATGGAAGGTAATAAAGCTTATACATCTGATAACAAATATACTGTCACTGTTTCTAGCACAGACATAGGTTTTCCTTTCTTACCAGGAAGTGACACTTCTCCATCTCTGAATAGGTATTCATCACAGCCATTGAGTATTTATTGCACACAATTCATTGCCTTGATGAAACTAGATGCTCTAAAGAAAAAAAAAAAAAAAAAAAAAAAGCCATTGACCTAGCTTATTTTATTTTCTTTTCCTTTTTTTTAAAAAAAAAAATTTTTGCCCCATTTCTTTGTGCTCTCACAAGCAAATCCAGTGACATGCTCATCTGTGATTAAATTTCACACAAACCCACCACTGCCACCACAGTCAAAAGTGGAGATTCAGTATGTCCGACAACGGTTTCATTTCATCCATACAGTTTTAGTGACAGATGTGCCAGACTCATCGCACATGTGACAGCAATCGGCTCTTTGCCTCCACAGTAATCAGCCTTCCTGGATTTCTGGATAGCTGCTGTTATAAAATGATGCATATAAGAAATCTTGGAAATCTGAGCCATGCCAGTAAAAAAGTATTCTGGTTCTCAAATCAGCATTCTCCAAAGTATGAGCTTAGAGCAAGAACTGTCCAACTGATAAGAGGAAAGTTTCTGGGTTAGAGACAGGAAACAACACAATGAACTGAGACCCTGCAAATAGGGATTTGATAACAGATGGTGAAGCATTTTACCTATCATCCTTGTAGACATTTCTCTGTCCCTCCGAAAGCATGATTTGAAGAAAGGAGAATATTATTACAGCATTTTATAATGGAGTAGTACTGAGGCACGAGAACGTAGGATGTATTTTTAAATGTACAATTGGGAATGACACACCAAATTCTCCTTGAATTTCACCTGAAGAAACCTTAGTAGGAATGGCTTGTCCAGCCATGCAAAAAATATCAGCATCACAGCTGGCAACAGGATCAAGCATTCCCTGCTCCCTGCCCACAGATCTTTCCACTGGACCATACTCTTCCCCTTCTTGGTTTCTAACACAACCAAACAGTGTGTCTCCACAGGTCTTAACATCCCTCTATCTTCTGATATAATTGATATTAATCTCCCAGTGTTGTAGATATTTGCAATGCACCAGATGGTCCATTGCTTAATTAAGTGTTGCTTCCTTCAGTCTGAGTTTGATTAAATGAAAACTCCATCTGTGGAGAGCCAAAACCTGCAGGCAGGATGCAGAAGAATGATGCTGCTATCAGCTTTGATGATTTTGAGAGAAGCATTGTGGGATGAGGCTAAATTTCGAACTGCTTGGGGGGGAAGAATAAGGAATCTTCTGTCTCTAGGCTGACATTAATAACTTGATGCTAAAATAGCCTGGGAAACTTATGGCACCCATGTTCCCATCCACCTTTGTTCCTTGCAACCACTGCAGATCTGCCTTAATAGTAATTTGGCTATCAAGCACAGTTCTCTAAGTGCCTTTGGTAACTGAGGCATCCACACAATATACCTGCCAGTCCCAAGTGAATGTTTTTAGTATCAAACCGTTCTAGGCAAAATGAATTGTACCCATCAGTAGGTTTTAGAGGTAGATTTCCCATACTGCACAGTACATATACAGCCTATGTATCCTTCCTTCTGTTTCTAGCACCCATCTCCTTTGCTACAACCTCTTGTTACTCTTCAAAAACAAAAAAAAAAAAAGAGAGGTGAGTTCTGAGGTTTCATTTCAGAGGGCCAGAAATAAACAGCTTGTAAAACGTGTGTTAATTCATCCTGTGGTAACTCATCTACATTGCAAATCACAACACAGTGCTGCTGCCAGCCCTCAGACAGATTCCTGTTGACGCGGGAGTCACGGACAACGCTGAGAACGATCAACATGATCAAGCGAATGTCATTTTATTCACACACATTAGTAGCTTTTATAGTCTTACAGGGTTAGCTGATGCAACCAATACAGGTTATGATTGGCTCAAAAGTGCTATCCACACACATTCTTCAGGTAGTAGCCGTGTTCTGAGCGATGGAAAGTCATTGATGTTATAAGTTAGTCTCAATAATTGACAGAGACTAAGCCAGTTAATATCAATCAGCTTATTAAGCAGGCAACAGCAAGCAAAACAGCGCTGGGCGTCCGGGGAGTCTCTGCTCTGCAACGGCCCGCAAATTCTTCCCCCGTGAGTCCCGCCTCTTATAGTCTTGTGGCCCGTGTGTCTTCTGTTCTGGCATGGTCTGCTGTGCTTCTGGCTTGATCACAGACCTGCTGTGACCAAATCACTTCACTTCTCATAACTTTCTCTGCCTATCTTGCTTACAAAAACTGTATGTTTCTTGGCAGCAGGGGTTGCAATGCTCCATTCCTATACAACATATAGATGCAACTGCAGGCACATCTTGCATAAGATCTGTTTTATGGTTTAGCTATGACTCAGCAATCCATTAGCCCCTTAGAGCTGTTTTCAGCTCAGCTGTCTTCTGTTTTTCAGTCTGCTTCTGCAAAGCCTTATCCCCTTTTTCCTAGGCACAGAAAAGTATCAGGGCTGCAGCAAGCTTGAATCACTTGGCCTTTCTCAGAGATAGACAACACAGATACATATCCTTATCCAGCTACTGCTTTGCCTCTAGGCAGGGTTCAATGCACGTAATTAGATATACAACTATTTCTAGACCTCAGACTCAGGACTTCAAATAAGTCACATCTATTAATTTCCAATCGTCCAGCTGGACTCTATGCTCTTAACTCTTGTGAGGAAACATTATTCGTCCATTGCTGAGATCCTGGACTTGTATCAGCCAGAATGGGGCCAGAACTACCTGTTTTACTCCATCAGGACTTGGATGACTCTTTCTCTCCCTGCTCCATTGAGTATTGTGACTAACAGAGTACCTACCCTGCCTTGAAAGGCAGAGGAAGGCTTTGAGAGAAACACTTAACTGTCTCCGATCTTCCTTCTGGTGTTGCATCTAGAAGCTTAGTGACAGTTAACATCTCTTCCAGTCCTAGTCCCCAAGATTCCACTCCCATCCTCTTCTATCTTTTATAGAAAAGTATTAGAAAGCAGCAATGACTTCATAAGCCTGATGCAATGCTACATGAGGACTCACAGATTTTCCTCTAGCTCATCAATGCCCACATACTGGTGAAGCAAAAGGCTTTGGCAACTAAAGCACATGGTGTCCCCATCTGCTGCAGCTTCCCTTCCTGCATAGTGCTAGCAACAATCAAGAGGTGCATTTGTTCCCTTCAGCTGTGCTTCTCTCTGCTCTTGCTACAGCTCCCATAGAGCTTATTAGGGAGGTGGTACTTACCTTGCAGAGGCTGTACAGGATAATCAGGATCCCACCAAGGAAGTAGCTGCTGGATGGATCATCTCCCATGATGTATTTATACCATAGCTGGATGGGGACAAGGGAGCGGAAGAGCTGGCTTAGCTCCTCTATAATCAGGTAAAACTTCCCCTGTAAAACCCAACCAAACAAGGGGCACATCATTACTATCAGGAAGGCAAAACAATAGCACTTACTTGATGGAGGGCTTGTGTTCACTGCCTACCTGCACACTGCTAAATGGTGCAAAGACCAGTATTCATGACATGTAGCTTTCTTTGCAGCTATTTAACTTGGGGTGTAGAAAGGATAACATACTTCATTGTTTCATAGTGTTCTTCTTGCTCTGCCACTTACCCACTTATTCTACCCTTTTATATCTTAAACTCTTAAAGCAAGTTAAGGATATAAACCTTATTTCTGATCTGGACAATGCCAAAGAATGCTAAAAGCAGGGGTTAAGACTTACAGGAATTAATATGGCATAAGCTGTAATGATGAGAAAAGGAATGCAGGGTAGGTGTCTCTGATCCTGTACCCCTTCTGAAGCTACAGGGATTAAAAGGAAGGTGACACTGCTCTTCCTGACAGCTTTCTAGATCATCCCAAAGAATGAAGCTCATTATCTATTTGCCAGCATCCTTCCACTCAGGTGTGTGTTTGCTCTTGTGTGTTGTACAGTACACAGATAAGACTGGTGTTGAAAGAAAACCCAAACCCTCAAGGCATTTTAAACTCAAAGATAACATACCTTCCTGAGGGCCTTAAGGAAGAGAAGGTGGGGTGGAGGGATAAGTTGAAACACTTCTCTCTCAAAAGAGACTCAAAGAATGGGTGCCATCCTTTGTAAACCTGCACCAAAGCTGTCTTTGCCCTTCTGGTGTTTACTCCAATAGAAAGCTTTCCTTCCTTGAAGGACACCTGCAGGGTAACAAACTCCCTCCTGGCTTACACAGCCATGAGGAGCAGCAACTGAAATGGCTCTTTCTTACCACATAATTTCTGTTTAAAGCACATAAGATTAGGAAAGCTGGCTAAGTAAAGCTCTAATTTAAACCCACTCCCACCCCTACTCCTTCCTCAGTCTTAATGAGGACCCTTTATGTTCTGTCCCACACTGTTTAAAAGGGAGAACTGGTGACAGGGCCCCATGTCAGGGCAAGTTGTGAACACAGAACTAAACGTCCACTGACCTTATCAGGACTGAAAGGTTTGGTTTTAACATGTCCAAAATCTTTTCTTTAAGATCATGGAGCACGGGAAATTCCCCTGGAATTCTGCTGTGCTGTCCCGGTCAGCTTTGTCATCAGTGATGTCATCAAAGGGCAGTTGTTAACTGGGGAGATTTGGAGTGGGGATTAAATCCCGTGCAGCTCCGAAGCAGCAGCGAGTGCCCTTCCCCAGGGGCTCAGAGATTGGCTCAGAGATGAGCTCACTCCTCAGGCCGTCCTGCTGCACCGAGCAAATCGAATCCTTCAGAGGGCTCTGGCATGCTCATGATCTCATATCCCCCCGGGGACAGGGAGTGAGGTCACACCAGCGGTTGCTAACGGACCTGGGCTGCTTTCTTCTTCTCCCCCGTCCAATCCCCTCCTCCTTGTTAATCCCAGGTGGCATCACATAGCAAAAATGGAATAGCAACAATCTGGAGTTCTAAATGCAAGCAATTTATTAAATTAGCACAGAGGTCTCTATCCAGCCTCATGCTTCAATGCAATCATCGTTTATTTCGGGTGCCCTTGTGACAGAGGGTCGCAGTCTGCTAATGACTATGCTGTCACTTCCTTCCCTTCACACAGGCAGTTCTCTGCCTCCCCCTCCTCATCCAGCTCTGATGAAAGCTACAGCAAGCTAAAGGCAGCAAACTGCTTTCTCTGACTCGTTCCTCCCATCAGGCTCACACTCATCTGCTTTTATTCAGCCTTGCTTCCCTGGCAGGCTGGGCTGGGACAGGTCACTGCTTACTTTCTCATTGCATCAGACGGAGCTTCTGGATCCAGCACTTGGGGCATCAAAGCTGAAATTCTTCTACAACAGAAGCTTTTGAGGCATGTAAACACCAGAACCCACAGCAAAGCATAAGGAAAGATGGGTCAAAGACAGCCCTAGAGGTCCAGACAAGCTGCACAATTGGAAAAGGCAGAGGGTGGCTCTAACATCAATATGCAACAAGTGATGCACTTCAATTTTCTAACTGCAAAATCTCCACCCTTTACAATGCTTTCAAAATCCCTTTATTTAATGCAAACCTTCAGTTCTCAGTGGTAACTGCAGGGTATCAGGATTTCTTGGCAGCTAGGTACTTATTTACACTGTCACAAGAGTGAAGTCAAGCTTCAAATGGGTGCATCTCTCCATCCAGCCCCTTAGCACCAGCCACCTGACCATTGATAAGCTTGGAGTGATTACAGCTAGGAGGAGGGATGCAACACAAGGGAGCTGAGCATCATTTAGGCTATTGCTACAGTAAATACTTACAGAAATGTACTGTCCTGCATCTCAGTCCAACACACCAGCCCTTTTCTAACTAGGAAAGGTGCCTAGAAAATCAGCATTATTTCTGCTGCAGTCCTTTGTAAAATTAGAGTTTCCTTCTGAACATGAAGCTTAGAGAACAGGGATCATTCCCTACAATCCCAGCAGCAAAATCTAGCCTTCTGATAGCAGTAACTGAAAGCAGATGGCACCCATCACTGGGTGTAAGCACACCCAATCTACCTGTCTGTCATCTGCTTTTCAACTTTGTTATATCTTGGATATCTAGGTTGAAGCTTTCAAAGTCAAATCTTTGTTTCAAGCTGTTTTATTTGTCTGAAAACCTCAGCTAGAAGTACTTCAGCTATGTCTCATTAAGATTAGGAAGAGCTGTCTGTTATATTAAGCACAACTACAACTATTCCTTCCATACATCTGACTATGAATGAAGCTTGAAATAAGGCAAGGCCCACTTCTGTTAGGTGACTTCCTATTTCATAAAAAAATCCATGTAAACTTGTGAATCTCCTCTTGAATGCACTCTATAGAGGTTGAACAGCTCTCCAAGATCAGCAAAAGCTCTTTGGTGAGCCTGTGAACCAGCCCCAGTGCATGACTGGGCTGTGCAGGAGCACACCTACCCTGCTGCACTACAGAGATTAAATAGGATGTTACCTGGAAGTATACCTGGATAGAGTAAAGCCACATACCAGAGAAGTCTCTGTTCTGCTCTCATTGAGCTCTTGCAAAGGGTTGGAGTTAAGCCTGGCTAAAAAGGTAGTACACTTCTTACCCTGCTTCCTCAGTTACTGTAAAAGCTGACAGTCATCTACTACTGTTAGCAAACACTTCATTAGCACAAGTGGCAAAGGACTGTGCTGTGGATCCAGCTACAGCAACTCTGATGGGCCTTATGATACCAGGTGGTAAAATTGTGATTTCGCTTTTTTCCCCAGTTACAAACTAAGCCAATCCCTTGTGTACAACCCTCTATTTTTCTCTATCTCCTTCAGCACATAAAGACCATTTTTAGTCTTCAAAGCAAGCACTTATTTTGAGAGCAGAATTCAGTATTTTCACACAATTGTGATTTTCTCTGTGTACAGGCAATACATTATGGTCTGTAACAATGTGATCACTATTTTTTCAGGAAGGGTGAGTAGTACTAATTACACATGTAACTTGTGAGCATGGTTTCCTCACTACTTGAAGGCAGATCTGCATCCTATCACTTCATGCTATCTAAGCATTACTCAGAGTAGCCTATCACTGGAATGTCTTCACTCCATCATACCGCTACAGTAAAAGATGTTTTAAACCCCCACTACTTTCATATTGTTGGCTGACATAAGGGACAGCTATTTTCTCTGTTTTCTAAATGAGAGCTCAAGACATGAAGACTAAGGATAAGGGAAGTTTTTTTTGGTGTCTAAGTTGAGATGTCTGGGAGTAGACTTCTTATAAAGCACTTAATTTTATAGCTCACATTACCATTAAAAGCTAAAGCACTGACTTCAGTTTGCAGCTGTACATGACTCTTCTAGAATCACATAGGAATTATTTGGCAAAGGAAGGATAGAACTGAATTCTCCAGTGTAGCACTCAAGTTTAACTTGTAGAATATTCCTCGTCTTCCAATGGTCTCTTTGTTCTCTATGCTTTCCAGTTTCTACAACAGCTTCTTTCAATACCTCACCTTGCTTTCACTGGTGATGGATGGAAGAAGTCTTACAGAAAAATAACATGGAATCACATAATTAAAACTTGAATCAAAATTTAGAAACATCAAAGGGGGCAAATTACAGCTGCAGAAGCAATGCTAATTCCCCCATAGTCTGAGCACCGATTTAGTGGTCCCTTTTTACATAAGGCTTTACATACATGTGCTCCACAGAAGGAAACAGGCATGCTAAGGTTTTACACAGCGGAATTAAAATGGGATGTAAGAGAAGTGAGAGAAGTTGCAATGAGGCAACTGTAAGTTGTGATTAGCACTCAAGGGAAGTTCCAAGTCTCACTTGTTCTGTTGCCAGCAGCATTAGGACATATTCTGAAACAGGAAGATGCTAGAAAAACAACTTTTGAGACCTGCTGGCAATTTGGATGAGAGGAAAGCAGGCTCTGCTGAGATTTCAGGTCATATTGCCAATATAAGGAAGTGTTGGGTAGGAGCAGTAAACAGGATTGTGGCACAGAGGATGCTGGTGAAAATCCATGCAAGACTAATGAGGAGTAATTCCAAGGTGGGATTAGAGGGGAAAATGAGCTTTTAACTTGGTGCACAGCATGTCTGAAAGTCACATCTTGGGTATCTTAAACTGGGAAGTCAAACTTGGGTACACAGGAGAAATGGTTCCTTTAGAAACTTAGTATCAGTGACTTTCAAAGCGTGTTAGGGAGAGCAACAGAAAAGAGTCCCAGTTCTCCAGTACCTAATCCTATGCTTTAGTTAGTATTTTCTTTCAGAAGTAATAAATCCCCCACTTCTGACTCTGGGATATCACATCTGTCCCAGGCTGCAATAGGGAAAAGTCTCAGCAGAACCATCACATAGTTTCTGTGGCTCCAGAGGATCAAAGCTCAGGTTGTTGCCCAAGAAGAGTGAATCCATTTGAGTGAGTTCCCTCAAGCAGCATCCAAGATCACCAAGACAAGGGTACAGAGGACAGTCCATTGCCTAGCTGGAAATGCCACTTTAGCCACACTATTAGAGAAGACTAGGATTAACTTGCATATCACACAGTACAAGAGAGAACAGATATGGAGCAGGAAGATCTTTACCCAGATATTCTGTAGTACATCTATGTGCCTGCTCCCATTGCTTGTTTTAATATTTCTGGGGTTTTTGATCAGCATCTACAGGACTCCAATGCTCCAAGAGACCTTGTTTTTCTCAGGATGGAACAGGTACACAAACTTCATGTAAAATGAGTGATAACAATCTATCTGCATGATGAAAGAGGCTGCAGGTACATTAGAAGGCTGCTGCCATCATCACAATTAATATAACTTCCCTATGGCACCTTCATTTCACATATGAGCCACCTGGAACAGGCTGCGGCCTAGAGAAAATGCTTTGGCAAGAGCAAACTGCTCCAGCTTGCTCTTCTTGTGATGCAGAAGAATCATACAGAATCATAGAAAGGTTTGGGTTGAAGGGACCTTAAAGCTCCTCCAGCTCCAACCCCTGTCACAGGCAGGGACCCCTTCCACTGGAGCAGCTGCTCCAAGCCCCTGTATCCAACCTGGCCTTGAACACTGCCAGGGTTTG
>JAVHNF010019131.1:33687-43966 GCA_034783455.1 Micropsitta finschii | reverse complement strand
CAGAAAGAGAAAAATGAAAAGGGGAGGAAGTGCTATATTTTCAGCCTCACTATAATGCTAAGGTGGGGCTTTGATTAGGCAAAATACATCAAAACAAGTGCCTTTTTCTGAGCTGCCTACATCTCCTCACTGACAGCTTCCCTGACTGGAGTATGTAGAGATACCTACACACATTTGGTCTTTGTAATTTCTAACAGGAATGTGTTTTGGCAACAGTAATGTTTGTATTAGTCTATTGAGACCTGTAAGCCCCAAAGGAGGAACAAGGCATCAATCAACTGTATGTGATCTAAGATAACTGATGATTCAGAAGGGAAATTTCTACTTCCGATTCCTTACTGTATCTGTCTCTAAGCAGCTTCCTTATCTTCACAAAATGTAATGTAGTCATGGTACTGCCGTTACCTAGATGTTTGTGAATGTCCGGTGTATGCAAATAGCTGCCTTGAATGATACTGCTGCTTCCAAAAGTGAGATTTTTGGGCAGGTAACTATGGAATACTCATAAATATTTCATTGCAAACTGGCTTGATCAAATAAAACTGAGATTTAGAATGAAGTTTGTCAGTTACTGTGCCTTACAGCAGTAGAAAATAAATCACTGCAGTAAAACAGTATATAAGCATTGCAATGCAATATATAGAAGAGCAGGGGGAAGGAACCACTGGTATGAAGTATCAGTTAATGTATTTTAGGTTCTGCCTTTGCTTTAGCTTTTGGGCTCTTTCCCCATAAAGTATATCTCTTTTGGCAGACAGTAGCTTAGAGATCGATGGTGCAGACATGGAAAATGTAGATTTTTCATCTGTACAAATAAGATAAGGATTGGGAGGAAAACTTTTTTTCTTCGTGCCTGACTTTCCAGCCAGTTTTGGCTTTGACCTTTTAATGCTGTGGAACAGTATGGTTCAGTTACACTAATCCCAGTTCTGGAAACAATTTGGGTTTATTTAAAATGTCACCACACAGTTCTGCGTGGACATGTACCCTCTTATATCCTGGTTTGGCATACCAGTGGCAAGCTCTGTAGAGTCTTGGCTGTGGAATTCGCTACTCGACATGGCAGTGCCTAATGCAGGACACTGCTCCTAAATAGTATAGCTAAGCTCCTCACTGAAATGGTAGCTGTGAGCTGTGATTCTTGGTGAGGTCTTGTTTAACCAAAGATAATTTCTCCAACTTTTACAGCCTTTGCTTGGTCTCCTGCTCCTTCAAAGCAAAAAGGACAATTTGTGATTTATTTATTTATTTGTTTTTCCCTAGAAAGATGTGTACAGCAGACATAATGACAATATGTTGTGTGAATTGCTTGTCAAGGGGCGAGAACTCTCTGTATACAAAAGAAAGTTCTGTCATGAAAAGCACTTTGAAAATATGCTGGGACTTCTGCAGCTGTTTTGCTTCCTCACATTTTTCATTTAGAGCTCTTGTTATAACTTTTTATTTATTTGCTTGACTGTATTACCCAAGTAGACTGGAATGATTTGGTGAAGCTTTCCAACTTACTTCCTTGAATAAGTTTTCTGGGCTTTGCCAATTACTTTGTCTCTCTTTGGGCAATCATCGAGCCATCTCATTTTAGTCACTTCAGGCTCTTCTTGTTGGGCACCCAAAACTTGTGCTGATTCCTAGTCCCAGAGAACTGCAGGTGTCCACAGAGTTACAGCTGAGCACCTGGGAATCATCATCGGCTCCTCCTGAAAGTCTTTCTTTGGATAAGAAGAATGCTGCAGTAAAAATGTGTGTGAATGTACCAGATTTGCTTACGTGTGTTTGTAAGGTAGTGGTTTGGGTTCCCATGGGCCTGGCAGTGCGTGTGCTTTTGTGCAGAGGCTCATTTGATATTTATTTTTTGAGGCATAGTTGATGGCTTTTTTCTCAGTTGTCTGTCAACACAGAGCGATTCCTGATAGAGGCCTTCCTTGTTGCATTAGGCTAGATGAGATAGCAGTAAACTTGCTCACCTTTGGTATTTTTTTATGCAGAAGTCTGCCACTTAATTTTAAACGCTAAGAAATGCCTGAAATGCAGAGATCCCAGAAGTTTCTGTGCAAATTTTATTGAATTCTGTTCCTGAAGTCAGTGAGACTGATCCAACGGAGGTTTTGGATGTGCTTGTTTTGTGACAAAAAACACATGGTCATTTAATAATTTCTGTTAATGAAGGCTGGAGGAAAAAAACACATGCATTATGGAAGCCCTTGTGCTTTACCTGAGGATTGGCACACTGGCTATTTCCTTGGGCTTCCTTTTTGCTATCAAGATGCTTTTGCACTACCTGCTTATTGGAATAAATCAGGAGAATTAAATGCTCGTACTGTGTTGGGCCAGTAGATTTGAGCTAGAGTTTGACTCCCTGGTTGAACCCTAGTATACCTTTGACTTAGCCAGGTGTCTCATGCACGTTTTGTGTCTTCAAGTGCAACACGACTTCAGCATTTAAAAGGTTCACAAGATATTTAGCTTCATGGGAAGCAGGCAGGTAGAAAAGAAAAAGTTTAAAATGTGTCTCAGTACTGAAGTGACAGGCAACTTTGGACTGCATAAATACAAAATTAAGTCTTTGTAATATTTGGGTTTTACATAATTTGTAGTTAGGCTTTGAAAGAAACAAAGATGCTTAAACCTTTATCACTGATACTGTTCCACCAGCTCTGTGGCTGTACAGAGCTTAGAACGGTCTCCTAAGACTAGCGAATTGGTTGATGGGTTGTAGGTTTGGCTTTTTTAATAATGTGTAAACAGTTCAAATCTTCTCTTTTTTGTTTGTTTGTTAATTTTTTGAGAATGACTTGAAAAACAGAAAGCAGATAAAGAGTGGGTTTTGATAATTAGCAGTATCTTTGACTCAGTATTTTTAGAGAAATGACAGTTATGCCTGGATGATTAGATGTTATTGCCTGTCTGCAGTGTACTTGTGGATGTACTAGGTAGGTATCTTAAGAGCTGACTAAAGAGGTTACATGAGCTTTAGCACATACCCAGGCCTTTTGGCTTGCTAAATTATTCTGATAGACTCAGCAGAATGCAAACTTCATGGTATTGTGAAATGTCGGGCCAATTTAATTGCAGATTTATCTGGCTGAACCTGAACACAGGTCAGAACAAAGAAAATTCATTTTTCAACTAACATAGTGATGTGGCTAGTCTTTGTAATTGTTCCGTGCTCAGTGCAACTTATCTGATAGTATTTACTGTAAGCTTCTTTTAGAAGTTTTTTCTTCTGCTCATTGATTTTTTTCTGTGAGATCTTTTAGTGCTACAAATGATGTGTTGATGGTATTGCTCAGTCAGCAGTCTTTGGTTTTCATGTCAGAATTTCTGTGGAGATCCTTCAAGGCTCCCTGCTTTATCTGTTTTCTGCTTCTGTAACCTATTATAGGGGTGGGGGTTTTTTTTAGAAGTCTGAAGATAATTTCTTCACCCTTGATAGTGAAAGCTCTGCTTTCCCAGTCAGTGCTTTGTTCCATCTGCTGTACCCATTTTTGTGTTTGTGTTTGACATCTTTGGCAGACACAGAACTGAAAGAGCCTTTCTGATTTAGGAAATCCACCTCTCTGTTGCCTCGGGCTGTTATATGATAGGAGGTAACTGTCAACTAAAATTCAAGATAGTTAAAGTGGAACTTGTGATTTTTTTGTTCCCCCACGCTTCAAACCATTTTCAGCAGCTTGGACACTGTTATCTTCCCCACTTGTCTTATATTCTTAATGTCACTTTTGGCTTGGTTTTCATCTAAGCAGTAAACACGTTCTGTTGCTGCTTTGTCTATAGCAGCAAAGTGTTGATCTTTCTGCTCACTCTGTGTCACTTAAATTCTCACCAAGTCTTTACACATTTTAACATAATCCATTTTTTCCTGCCCTGCGTTTAATTGCCGCAGCATAATCACAATGGATCTGTCAGATACTTTGCTGCCAGAATAACCTCCCTATTGGTTTTTCCCTTTTCAACTGGTCAGCTGTGCAGTACCTTTTTTCTTGGCTTTTCAAGATCTGCAGTGCATATTCTTCCTTGTCTCAAGCCTGATATTTAGAATGAGTTAGACAATGACTTAGTTCTATTGTTGCTTCTAATGCTCACTGCTCTCCTTTTCTTCTTAGGCAAAACTGTCTAAAAAACGTGAATAGAAATACTCTATTTCATGTCACTCCTCATAGTTCTCTGCTGTGAAGCCTGAAGAAACTGCTGACGACTGTTGTGGTCAGCTTGAGTCTATTTTTCCTCCTCCTTCTTTAATTACTTCACTGCAATTTATTTCTATCTCCAATTGGAAAAAAAAACCCAAACACCCCACCCCCATAAAAAAAACCCAACAACCCAAAACCCCAAAAGAACACCTAAAAACCCCAAACCCCTCCTTTCCCCAAAACCCACCATAAAAACCAAAACCCAAAGTGCAAAGCTGCTATATTTATTATCATGGTTTTGACTTCATCTTTGCCCAGTTTTACAGCAGTCTGAGAATTATGCTGATTTGTTTTTTGAGTTGAACCATAAATGTCATATTTAAGCATTATTGTTGTCATATTGATTGTGTTCATATGTTATTTTATAGCAGACGTGTTGTGCAGCTGATCTTGTTTTCGAAGAAATTATTTCTAGCGCTACCTTGTCTCTATGTTACTACCCAAATTTATTTTCATTCCATACAGACAGGGTGATCTGTTATAGCACCTGCCTGGCCATACAATTTCTATCCCCAGGGTCATGGAAGGTTCTTACTTAAGAAATCACTGCCATGTCATGCCTACCATTTTTATGTGTTCTGGGTTCTGTATCACCTTAGTTTTGTTGCATTTCTTACATTTTTATAGCCTCTCTGTAAGCAGTAAGCATGATATGAGTGATTAATCTAAAGCCAGAACTACGTTTATGTTTTCATGTCCTGTTTCGGTTCTGGAACATAGCTAAGCTTCAGAGGGGTGTCTATTTATATATCTAGTTAGACCAATATGATAGCTCTGGGAATTTTCCTTCTGTGATTCCCCTTCTAGCTGTAACATGTACTTAATATTTCTAAAATGTAGAGGTGAGGCTTTTTTCACTTTTTCACCTCCCTCATTCCTCCCCCAGTTTTTTTCCCTGGTTTTTGGTTTGGGTTTTGTTGTTTGGGCTTTAGTTTTACAACAGCTGTAATCTGTTTCTTATAACAGATTCTTTTCTTCTGCTGTGAATATTTCCTTGCATTCTACATTTGAGATGTCTGCAGGATAGAAGTTTTTCTGGAATGAGAACTTGTTTAGAAACATCGTTTATATTTTATTCAAGTTAGCTGCAGCTCACATAAGCAGTAAAGCTGATGTATAAGTAATACTCCTTTGATTTGTTGCCTTATTTGGTTGCTATCAAATTGAAGATATGATCTCTGAGGGTGAGAAGTCAGTCTCCCAGTAGGAAGTTGGGCTGAAGCCTGTATGAGCAATAAGGTGGAGTAAGAATTTTGTTCTGTGAGTTTTTTCCTTTCCCCTTAAATACTGATCTACATGATACGATTTTTTTTCCACCTGTTTAAACACCACACTGTTCAAATAGAAAACTCTTTTCATTCAGGCTTGATTAAAATTGCCACTTAGAATTAGAAACATTCCTTCATCTTGTCTGTCATCTGAAACTGCTCAGCTGGAGCCATTCTTGCTGTCTTTGTGGTTTTTCATTTGTTTAATTCTTTGTTTTAGGAGGTCTCTGCTGATCCCACAGGAACTCTCACAGCTGTTGAAGAGAGAAAGGAGAAGGTGCCAAGCCCACATCTCAGTCATCTTGTAATTTTGACATCTGGCAATTCGCTGTATGGTTTGGCAGAGAGAGTGGTGGCCACGGAGTCTTTGTAGGTTATTTACTATACATTGCATTTTGTGGTCACTGGAAGCTATGGATTGTTTAAGAGATTGTGATTACAAACCAAAGCATTCTGGAGAGGTCAAAAATTCCTGCTTCTCAATGTGGTTTTAAATATGAGCGATAGAGGTAATTTCTTAATTAAAGGTAGTGGGGCCTAACCATCTGGTCTAACCACCTGCAAGCATGAGCAATGAAATTTTACTGCAGCTGGTCCAGTAATCTGTGATAGTACAAAGCCAAATCTAACAAGAGAAAAGTTTAATTTTAAAGAGGCTGATGGGAGTACTTAATGTGTATGGTTCATGTAAACCTTATATTAAATACTCAGATGGTGATGGCTGAGACTCAGAACTGCTTAGTTCATATTGGTTTGGCTTGGATTGCAATGTTCTTTGCAATGTGTAGAAATGTACCTATGAAGAGGAGATTATAACGAGCAAGTAACACAAAACTCACAAAATAGGTTTTATTTGGTCAAAATAATAGGAAGAGTCAGACGGAGTTGGTTTTGTCCCCCACACAAAGTGACACGTACAGATTAGAAGTTGATTTTAAAAATGTATTTTCAAAGGAGCATTTTATTTTTGCATTCATTTATGTTTAGTCAGCAAAAGAATGTGATCTCATACTCTGTCTTCTAGAGATGCCCTTGTGTATAAGTAATGAGGAACGTTATTTTCGAATTCTGACATGGATTTGTTAACATTGATACCGAGTGCCCTGCAGTATGGCAATTCCAGGACACTTTTCCATTGACTTTGCTATTTGGATCAGAGCTTTGCAGTGTATCCTGCATAAAACAGAAATATGAATTGTCGGTATTCAAGCATTAGTGTCTTCATCTATGCATTTTCTTGTTTGCAGTCATATTTTAAAATAGAATTGAGAATACTTGCTGATACGTTGTTATGGTTCTTAGGGCTAAATGTTTCAAGGTTACATGTCATTACTGGCAAATATGTCAACCGTAGAGTAAAAGTTGTACAGAGACATGCCAAATGTTGCATTTTCTTTGCTTTCAAAGGGTATTTCTGGCCGAGCAGTTTGAGTGTCTTCAGCCTCATCTTGATGTGGTGATGCCAGCTGCCAAGAAGCCTTTTCTTCAGCAGTTCTATTCTCAGGTCAGAACTGTGTAATTCACAGTTGATTTTTAAACAAAAGGTTTGAAACTTTGTACAAGAAGTTTGAAACTTGTATAATATGGTGCAAATACTTATACATTTGAGTTATATATTGCTTTTATTAGTCAGAAATTTGCTGAATTGAATTTTATTTCCCTTCTGTTTCAGACAGTGTCAACTGCCAGTGAACTACGTAAACCTGTTTATTGGATTGTTGCTGCTAAAGCAATTGATTATGAACAAATGCTGCTTCTCATGGCTAATGTGAAATGGGATGTGAAGGAAATCATGTCACAACACAATATATATGTAGATGCTCTTTTAAAGGTGAGTACTTTCTGGGAAGTAGCGTGCAAGAGTTTATATAAACATTAAATTGCTGTAATACTTCACTAAAACTGTGAAGGTAGCATGGTTAAAGCAATACAGCGTCCTGACAAGTGGGAATTCGTTAAAAGTAGGTCAGTCCAGAATTTTTATCGTTCTTGCTGCTAGCAGATTGCTTCAGTGATGATTCGTTGACTACACGGTGGGTGAAAGTGACCATAAAAGTTTAATGAGTTTCCTGTCTTAGTCTTGAATGGTAAATGTGTCATAACCAGAGCAACAGTGAGGAAAGTTCAGTGGCCTGAGATAGTGTTTTTTGTTTGGGTTTTTCCATCGGGTAGGGTTGTTTTGGGGTTTTTTTGGAGGGGCTGGGGGGTCGGTGGAAAGTGGGGTTTGTTTGTTTGGTTGGTGGGGGTTTTTTTAATGAAGGCTATTGCTGTTCTACGTAATGTTAGTGGTTATCTTTGAGATCATGGGGACTACAGGTCAGACCAGAACTGAGAATGACTGTGCACTATCCAATTGAAGTTGCTATATTCAGAAATCAGCATTTGAAAAGGAAGGTAGAAGGGAAGTTATTCACTCAGCTTCTTAATTGCATTTGGTAGAAGTGGCTATACAGTTGCTGTGTCTTACACATGCAGAACCTGTTCTTGGAAGAATCCCTCTCTCATCCTTTTCTGTGTGCCTAAATGATGTTTTTAAAGGTCTTTAAAAGGAAGTTCTGGCAGTGGTAGAATTACACTAATTCTTACACAGAAGCTGAAAAAAATATTTTAAGTTTGTGTGAAGTCTCTATCAGAGAAAGTGTTGCAAATCTGTGTTGAATAGCAGGTTTGATTACACCTTGGTACTTTGTAGCTGTTCTCTGCTTAAATCAATGCAAAGAAGCAGCTGATAGAGGATATATTATTGCACTGAATTTGACTGAATCTTTGTGATTACCATTCTATATGCTGCCATGGCTTTTTGAAATCAGTTCGTGCTTAAAACATTTGGTTTCTGCAGTAGAACTTTTTCCTTTCGTGGATGTGGAACTGCTGAAGAATTTGCTTCAGGACAGTCAGGGCTAATACCATTTAAAACCATTTCTGGCTTCTGCGTTATATAGCTAATAATGGTTGCTACAGAAGCTTTGAGATTACTGCTAAGCAGTAAGTCATTTGCTGTGTACCCTGGAACTCCAGGGGTGTCAGATGTAAGCACAATGCTTAATTTAAAAACAAACTTATTTTAGCCATGTCTACAGTTATGTGAAATTCTGTATTTAGAGTCATAATATGTATGGAAGCAAATGAAGTGGGGAGAGAGAATTGTTCAAGAAATTCATCATCATGGAGTGTTAGGCATCTTCATCTTCGGAACTGGGTTGCATGCCAGTTAAAGCATGACATTGAGGGACTCTGCTTTCTCTTGCCAAATTCCTCTTTCACAAAATTGGTGTTAAGGACCAATTATGTGGTCAGATGCTAGGTTAAACTGATTGCTGAGATTCCTTCCTGATATTTTTCGTGTACTGGATTTTTGAGAGGCAGGGGGAGAGTGAGTAAAAAAGGAAAAAAAAGAGGAAAGAACCATCTAGATTAACAGCCTTGAAATGAAAGCACCTTGTTGGACAAGTGTGGTCTTGGGAGGCTGCAGTACAAAAACTGCTTTTACTGGCTACACAGGGAAGTTTGCTATCAGTCCGCTTTATATTTAAGTTGTTTGATACTTTTTTAAAATGACAGAGGCATTAGTCACTTGCAGCAGGCTTATTTCATTTAATGTAAGTCACAAAATTACAGTAGCAGTAATTACGTTCAGTTGTGACTAGTGTGTCACTCATAGTAACAGCTCAAATCCGTCCAGGCTGTTGATGTTTCAGGTGGAAACAGGTGCCTTCTCTCAACCTGAATTGTTATCTCGTGTTGTAGTATGCTTCTGAACAGTTAAGATTTGGACCCTTCAGTGGGTGCTCTCATCAACTTTTAAAGCACCAGGGAACTTACCTAGTGTGAAAGGTTGAAGAATGAAAAGTGGTTGCAGTATTTCTGAGCTTCTGTTTGGAAGCTGATGGGGGTGGGTATTTGGAAGGATAAAGAAGTATTTTCCTTAGTGGCTGTATATTGACTTTAAAAAAGTTAAGGATGAGTTTAGGGAGTGAAGCAATGAAAATGGCATTTGAAGGATTAGCTACTGGGTTAATTTTCAGAGGTGTCATTTTCCGGGCAAACTACATCTCTGGGGAACAGAGCAGTATTACGTGAGGTAATGTGAATGGTATACTAGAAAGTGGTATGCCTTCTACTTCGTATGTTAAGCTTGTCTCTGCAGTTTGTGCCTATTAAGCTCTGCTTTGTTCTTATTTTTCAGTATGCTTTTTCATGTGCATTTCTAATTCTTTGTCGTGATTGCTAGGGCTGTATAGAGTATGATCCCTCCTAAGCTAAAGGAATCTTTCATGTTTCATCAGGAGTTTGAAGAATTTAACAGAAGGTTGAACGAGGTGTCTAAGAGAGTCCGTATTCCCCTGCCAGTCTCCAACATCCTTTGGGAGCACTGCATACGCTTGGCCAATAGAACTCTTGTGGAAGGGTAAGCAGTTCGTGAAACTCTTGCTTTTGGGTAAATATGTCCATAATGATAATGTCTGTTTTATGCAGTTGAAAGTTCTAATTTTGTACTGCACTGGTGAGTTCTTGTTCTTTTGGAGGCCTAAAAAGTACAAAGCCATAACATAGTCCTTAAGCAGTTGTTTCATGGAGTCTGGTACAGCATTAAGTTTAAAGGAAATGGTCTTGTACCTGCATACTGCTGAAGAATGACATTGAGTGTTTTATTGAAGCATTCGATACAACGTATTTTTTCTTTCAAAGAAACTTCTATATGAAAATTATAATTTCCTGACAGAACAAAGAAGAAAGTTGAAGTGTAATTGTCAGTATCTCTACGGTGATGCTGTTTGTCTTTGCCAGGAAGAAGGATGGAGTTGTCAACCTGAACAGTTA
>JAVHNF010019128.1:15128-25919 GCA_034783455.1 Micropsitta finschii | reverse complement strand
GCCTGTGAGATTGCTTCTGAAGTGAGTACCACTGTCTGACTCTTCTTTCTGGGATGCCATGTCACCAGAAGATTTGTGGCTGCCAGAAATGCTGTTTGTGGTCATGGGAGGCCCTAATTATTTTCTCTGCAATGCCCAGCAGAGTAGGATTTTCTCCATGTATAAAAATGGGATTTGAATGCCTCAAGAGCCATGAGATGACTTCCCCCAAGCCCAGAAGTTTCCTATTAAAAACGCTGTTACAAAAGGAAGAAAAAGCCAAATCAGATGCATTCAAGATCAAAACCCCTTTGCATTGAGCCTGGCTGTAGTTTTGAGCTGAGAAATATATAAACCTTTTTATTTTTCCCTCCTGATAAATACCACATGAAAGATTAGCCAATAAAGTCTTTGTATTTACAGAAACAACCAAGATTCAGCTTCAACCTCTTCCCTCTAATCATGCCTCCGCATCAGTCTCCAGTGGGAAAGCAGCCAAAAAAGCTCCACATATGCTCCTTGCAGGGCTGAGTTGCACCTAAAGCTCTTAAGATATGGGAAACAGTTCAGTCTGCATGGTTCCCTGAATAACAAAGTGAAATAAAGGCAAAGATTCATTGTCCCCTGGTCATAACCCCTTCAAACCTCCCCCCTTCTGCTGTAGACTGGATGTGTTCAGGATAAACCATACATTTAAAGAGAAATCTAAATAAATGGGGCTTGTAAAAAAGAAGCTGTGGAAAAGCTGCTGCTCTGTGCTTTTCCTCAAAGCCCCCTCCATGTTCTGTTGGTGTTAAAGCACAAGCTGTCTCTTCAACCCTCTCTGGGTCCTGGAGATGGAAACATGAGTCACGGCTTGACCACTGCAGAGCCTCACAAGGCGTTGTACTCCACACACTTGGATGGGTCTGTTGGGAAGTGCTTCTGGCAAATGGTCATGAGCCTCTTCAGCCCCTAGCAATTAACAACACAAGGACAATTCTGTGATAAACCTGCAGCTGTTAAACCAGCCTCACAGACTACAGGGGTTTAAAGCTTAACAAGAAGAATTAAAAGGAAAAGGCTGCTGTTTTGGGGTTGGGATGGGGGGCTGGTTTGGTTGCTTTATTAACCTTTCTTCCTCCAAAGTCCCAAGCTATCTCCAATATGAGAGGAGATGCTACTTTCTCAGGTGATGTTATTAAAAACTAAAGCTGAGGAGAAACCAGAAGCTGTATCTATAACCCTAACACAAAGAGACTCAAAGTGGAAGGGGAAGTTGCTTTTTTGCAAGCAATCTGCTTGCAGCCATCTGCAGAAGTCAAAGAGCAAAGAGAGTCCTGCTGCAGAGGAAGACATTTACATAAGCTTCCCCTGCCAGAAGCTCTGAGCTCCAAGATGCTGCTCTGGAGGCTTCAGAGTTAAGCTAGAAGGTCTTTACCTCAATGAAAGTGCAGCTGGCAAGAGGCAAATACATGTGAAAATACAACAAGAGAAGACTTGTTTCCTGAGACCTGTCCACTTACTGCACTGAAAGGTTAGAGGACAAAAATCACCACTGCTGCTAATTCCAAACCCAAAAGTTCACAATATGAGTATGAATATGCACTGGAGGAACTGAACCTGAAACTTTCGAATCCATGGTGTTGAAGGGACATGTTTGAAAAATGAAAGCACTTATCTGGTTGCAGAAATAGTCAGAAGGATTGTATTTTAGAGGTTAAATTTAATACATTCCGTGCAGTTAAGCAGTGAAGGAACTCAGGAGCATGTCTTCACAGCAACTTTGGTGTTCATGTAGGATCATGACAGCTAAGAGGTAGAAAAACTCCATTCCCAGCCCAGCACTGAAGAGCCTTCAGGTGCAGGACAAGCTATTAAATGGATGTTATGCTTTATCCAAACTAGGGTCCATTTCCAGGACCCTTTTACCCCATCACCTCAAAGATCCCCTAACTTCAAAAGGGAATCTGTTGGATTCCCCAAGCCAGCCTTACCTGTATATATTTCCTCTGAGTTTCATCGTTGAGAACATGGGCTACATGCTTGGAGAAGATCTTTTCACGACCCGTTCGAGCGTGAATACCAACCATGGTGACACCAATGGGCCAGGGAGCATTTCCAATGGCCATCTGGAGATAGGCATCATTTGCCTGAAGAAACACAGTGCAGGTACTCTTAGCAAAACAGAAAGAGCATGAGAAAGCATCCACTGTATTGCTGGATACAGTAACAACACCTATTCCAGTCTCTCTGAATCAGGTCTCATTACACGATATTAACCAATTTCACAACACTTCTTCCTAACTAACACAAATCATGTTTACCCTGACAGAAGCAAGAACCATGGACCTTACCTGATGAAAGAAAGCACTGGATAAGACAGTTTAATCACCTTGATTAAAATGAAAGTTTATTGGAACTGTTTTCAACTCAGCTTTTTCAGGTTCCCATGAGTTTTTCTTCTGCTATCACCTTTACATCTGGTGCAGATGCAGACTAGACCAGGGAGCCTCTCTGTAAGCACAACCCATTGCAGGCTGATGTTGTGTGCACAGACCTGAGGAGTGCACTGGGGCCTGACAGCCCTCAGGGAGAGAAGCTTCCAAAGAGGCTGAGAACCAGCACTCCCCAAAACTGGGTTAAATAAGCACATTTGTAACAACATTTATGAAGGGAGCTGTAGCAGCAGTAAATCAATCTGAAATTTCCCAATCCAGACAACAGATCCCATTTCTAAAGCTGTAGCAGACAATGTCCCTGGGGAAGAACAGGGATAAAATTTGAAGGGAAAATTAACAGAAGGAAAGGGAGAAAGGAAGAGAAATACAGAGCTTAAAACAATCCATGACAACTGAGAATCAGGAAGTGAGCAGCACAGACACATACATGCAACCACAGAAACTCCAGGAAGGACATGGAGCAGGACATTCCTCTACTATTAGCGTGCAGCCACAAGACTCACTGATGCAGAGTTCATTTACCATCTCCTATTTAAAGACTAGACAGTAAGAAGCAGCAATCATGACCAGTGCATGCAGTTTCTTCCCAGCTGGCACTGGGAGGTGAATAATGAACAAAGCAGGGGGCTGCAGACAGCTGAAAGTAAACCTCAAGAAGGGACATGAATCAGAATCTGAAGTCTTCATCAAATAACTACTTACTGATTTAAATATAGTTACACGATGAAACCCAGCATGTGAACATGCAATTAAAGACCCTTCCAGGACGGTCACAACAGGGTTAATTAAGGTTGAGCGAACAACTTGCATCCTGGCATTTGCCTGCTGTCAGGTGCTGATTTTAACTCTTTCAAGCTGTCCATTTGACAGAGCAGTAAGAACTGGTGGCTGAGCATTCACTAGGCTGCACAAAGCAAAACAGCACAGAAGACCACAGCAAGGAGTAAAAGGCAAGTCTCTTAGGAAGCAAAATGGAAGAGGATATGAGTACCTTTAAAAGTAAAAGGCTCATTAGCCTAATTAAAAAGCAAACAAATAAGAAAAGACAAAAATTTCCAAATGTACATTCAAATCCCCCAAAATCAGTCCGTGAAGTTTACATAAAGCCAAGCACTCCCAGGAGAGAAGAGCACAGCTGACTAACCCATGAGATAAACCACATTCCCACACATTCCTTACTTTGTTTGAAGAGGTATTGGAAAAAGAATTTCAACCTAATGATGACAACCAACAGAAAATAAAATGCCCCCAAACAAAACCCCACTATCATAAATCCCACACTTTCAGTTCTATTTTCAGATGATTTAGATTAAACTTGCCTTGGGCTATCTGAAGTTATTTTCAGTAGCAAGCTCAGTGCTTACTTGACAAATTACCCCAAGTCCTCACAAGAATAATATGAAATGCTAGAAATTTAAAGGCAAAACACAGCTCAGTTTCCTCTATATACACAAGCTGCTTAAGCAAATGCTATTGCTATTTGAGTTCTACTTCTGAAGAAAGCTACGAACAAAAGCCAAGACTGCCTTTGATCTTGTGTGCCAAAGTGCTTCTGCCTCCTCCAGTAAGCAGACTTTGTCCAAAAGACTTTTCATTACCATACCTCAACCATACCAGGCTGGCTAATGTAAGCATTGCCACGGAAAGGGACAGCATCTCGTATTCAATAACTCAGTTTGACTCAATTAATTCCTAATTAATTAATCAACACCCTATTCCTATTAATTCAATACCTTCATTTAACCTTCCAATATCGGGTTTCCCAGAGAGGATTGCTCTTTGCAACTTAATATAACCATCTCTGAGAAAAATTCCCTTCTCAAAGCTCTGCAGTTTCAACAGCCTCAAAAATCTTCTGACAGGCTGTGGACCAAACACTACTGGGAGCCAAACCTTTCACAGCCAGTTTCCATTTTGTTTGGATAAACACTGTGTGTACTTCCAGCTATGCATATTCCAAATGCAAAAAAGAATGGGAATGTTGGAAGTAATAAACTCCATCTATTAGAGACAGACAGCCTGAATATGCTGGAAGAGTGCAAACAAACGTACCTTCACATATTCTCTTTGCAACATGAATTTAATAATATCTGTTATTGATTCTTTGATGTCTGCAGGAAGTGTCTACAGGAGAAAAAGAAGAAGAAAAGACATATTTACTTCAGAATAGCAGCTCAGAAAGATCATCCTACTCAGCATTTATACAGAGTTTAGCAACTACCCTAGCTTGAGGACTTTAACATAGGAAAACATTTTGATGAAGGATCTGAAGGAAGAGAGGTTAAGTGGTTACACCTAGTAGCTAGCGGCAAAGTGCAAAATACGATCCCATTTCTATCCTGTTTGCAACTCAATGAACAGGTAAGACATTAAGCAACACTTGGAAAAGCACTGGGTAGGCAGAACTCACTGATCAAGATAAAAAGGTCAGAACAGGGGAGCCGTGGGCTCTAGATGCAGAAACTCTGACAAACTCGCTTATCCTCTCTTCTTCAGGGAAGACAAGGAAAGCTTAGGAAAGGACACTAAATTTGAAAGCAGAAGGTAAAACCTTATAGGACAGTGACATTTAAAATCGATTCACCCTTTTCCGAAGCTTTCTGAAGAGCGGCCTCAGGTAGGATTCTGTCTGCTTCTGCGTGGCACTGTTCAGCTTTCCCTGCACTCCCCGTTTCACATAGTCTTCTCTGGCATTCAACTCCTTAGCCCAAACGCCAAGAAGAAACTGTGTGAGGAACAAGCACATTTATGTCAGAGTGCCACCTACTGACTCCCCCGGCAAAACAGATGGGAACAGTTTAAGCCATGAAGGCAAAATGAGGTTCTCTGGGAGAAATCTGAAATAAGGCTGCAAGAAGCCTCTTTCAGAAGGATACACGAGGGAGAGAACAACCCTCCTATTATGAAAAGATGTGGGTGAGGGGGGGAGCATGTATAAATAGGTGTTTACAGAAAAAAAAAAAAAACAAGGAAACATCATTGCAGGCATCAGTGCTGAGAAGGAGGAGGGATACGTAAGAAGACCAGAAATCTTAAGCAGAAGATGCTGACATTTCAGGGCAGGTTTTCTGCACAGGAGCCTAAGGAATGGTGAAGATCACAGTGAAAATTCAACGCACCAAAAGGAGAACATGTCAAATGTGCCTTCTCTCTACCTGGAAAGCAATTTTTGAGCCTGCTTTCCCTGCCCAGCCCAAAATACATTAAAATGATGATGTATCTTATAAATACAAACAAAAGCTCCAACTCTTACTGTGACTTGTAATCATCACAGTAGTTACACAAGGACCAGCTGACTCAAATAAGAGGCAATACAGACTTCTTGCCAGGAAGAAATTTTCTACCATCCACTTGAATCTGTTTCCTTAGAAAAGCCAGTGGACTTCCTTTAAAATACTCTTATTTCATATTACAGTACCACATGACATTTCATTTCAGCTTGTGCTGTTCCTGGGGAAGGGAGGCAGGGACTCCTTGGAAGCTTTTAATGTTCTAGTAGTACGTAGAAGCAACTACATATAACTGCCTTCAAAACCATATTTATTTTGTCTAGAAAAAGCAGGACTAAATTTTGAAGAACACTCTTTCCCAGCTCTAGCACGAGTCACTATTGTTAATAACAAAAGCTGTGGAGTGCAAAGCATTTAAAAAAACACACACTTAAAAAATTTTCTCTCCAAGCAGCTGAAACCATACCTTCTATTCACGAGATATAGCTGCATGATAGTAAAAAATATGACACAGCTACGGAATTATTAATCTATTACAGTTTGTTACCTTCAAGAACTTTGTTATGATGTCCATGTCATAGTGATCATCACCCCGTCCTAAGGATTCTCCCAAAGCCTAGAACAGAAGAAAAGAGGTAATTAAATAGGGTAAGTTCAGGTTAGATATAAGGAAAAAGTTCTTTACTGTAAGGGTGGGGAGGCACTGGCATAGGTTGCCCAAAGAAGTGGTAAATGCTCCATCCCTGGCAGTGCTCAAGGCCAGGTTGGACAGAGCCCTGGGTGACATGGTCTAGTGTGAGGAGACCCTGCCCATGGCAGGGGGCTGGAACTGGATGATCTTAAGGTCCTTTCCAACCCAAACCATTCTGTGATTCTATGAATTAGTTCCAAGTTGTCTAGAAGTCTGCCACTACCACCACAGCAGCGCACAATTCTCTGCATTGTGAGCTCTAACAGAGTCCAGCAGTAATCCAAAGCACAAGTTATGAAACGGAATGTAAAAGCTATATACGCTCCTGATATTCATTAATCTATTAAGAACATAACAGTCAAAAAGCCAATATGATTATTTCTGCAAAGTCATAGCAACAGCAATTTTTTATTCATTAACCACTAAATGACTGGCATCATTAGCAGCTGTTTGACAGCACTGCAGGAAGGGGAACTGTGGGTGCGCTGCATTTGCTGAGATCCCCAAAGCCATCAATTAACCTAATTATTTTGTTAAGCTACTCCAGTTCTCTGTTGTAGTGGGGCTGTTTCCCATTTCATTTCATTGCAACTGTGAAATTGAGTGAACAAATCTAATAAAACCCCAAAACAACAAACCACCACAAACCCCCAGTAGTATGCTCCAATACCCAAACCTCAAACCTGCTAATACTAATACCCCTTTAGAGAAACATTTCCAGGCAGTAGAGTTGGATTTATAATCAATTTCCATTGTCCTCACAATACCAATGTGAGTTTTATTTAAAGTATCTCACAGATTTGGAACTCAATTCAGTGTAAGCCTTTACGTAAGCAGTTAAAGTAGTATAAAATTAAGACTGAAGCGTATTCAAGCAAAAGATTACTTTCATGGCTCAAACCAAGCCTGCCCCACAACCCCAAAAAGGAGATATTTTTTGAGCTAACAGAAGGGTAAAATGCAGCCCCATTACAACTGCTATCAATGCTGGTACTAGCTATTTTAAACCAGACCCCTGGTATCTTAACAAAAAAGCCAAGGACTATATCCTAATAATAATGCAATCATTTAAGTTTTCCATTATAAATCAGATTATTTCTTAAGCACACTTTTGGAGGCACATTATGAAGATTAACTCCTGCAAAGGATTTTAAAGATTAAGGGTAAAAGCCTGCAGCTCAAGTTAATGTGCTTTGCCAAACTTTACCCTGAAATCCCAGGTGCTGGATGCATTTCATGGCACTCGTTCTCCACTCACTTTCACAAATACCATGGTGTTCCTTCAGAACAGAGGAGCCACTTGTACAGAAGTTTCTGAGATACATACTCTCTGCACTTTTGTTATTTCCTGTGATCTGCCTGCTTCTGATATCCACGTCTTTTTTTGACTTGATCGTTTTATAGCAAACATTCTTTCTGTGTGTCTGTTTTTCATAGTCCCATCTTTCTGGTATAGGGAAAACCCAGCAGTACTAAGCCTATTACCCTCTCAGATACTTACTGGAAAGGCATTAGAATTTATGACCAGGTAATGTATTTGTATCAAATTCTCTAATTCTAACCCTCCTGCAGAGGGAATCCTAACTGTAGTACTTTCCTTGCAGGTGACTCCTACCCCTCTTTAATGAGGTGTTGTAAACAAAGACCACTTGGATACTGTAGGCCTCTATGGTGCAACCCAAGACCATATTTAAGGATACTTCAGAATTCAATGCTGAAAACAAGGTAAGTTTGTCAAAACAATCCTGACAAAAAAAGCTTTCTCACAACAATATATTACATCTAAAATCCCTTCATTAAAATCTACCCATCACATACTTCTAGTTCTTCAATAGTAGTGTTCTCCTCATGGACTTTCAAGTCATTCTGTGAGTCATCATCTCCTGCTTCTTGGCCACCTACGATTTCATTCAGATACTGCTGGTCGATCTTATCCAAAGCAGCCTTCAAGTCATTTCTTAGACCCTAGAAAAGGTGAGAGATGACTAGTTTACAATATACCCCTCAGGTAAGTAAAAGCCATTCAGCACTGTCACTGTGAGCATTCAATTTCTGTTTAAGAGAAGCCAAAGTCTGTAAAAACGTGCATAAAGGTTTAGCTTTGTTGTCTCAATTTAAACTGAGTTCAGAGAACAGTTTCTGGATTGCTTCAGCACTTCACAAAAAGCAGGTACATCAACTTCTGCAATGTTCAGACCTGTGAAAAAGACTAAACCATACTTTCACCATGGAGGATTGAGTCACCTTTCTTCAAGACATTTACCTGAAGCAATGCATTGAATCACGCCAAAACAAACAGAAAACAGACCATAACCCTCACCAGTTCTACAAGTCTTCCCATCTGCCCTGAAAAAAGCTGTAAATAAGGTAACATTCCTTCAGTACTATCGCTTTAGTAGTAGTAGTTTCCCTTTATTACTGATGATTTAAACATAGCAGGATGGTTCATACAGATTAAGTGTTTAAAATCCCCTAGTTTTTAGGTGGTTAAAAAGTAGAATCAGTTTAATACCACATACATAAAGTTCAAAGCTGCTTTTAAATAGAACAGGACTTGGCTTAGTCACAATTAAAGGACAGGCATTATTATCTTGAGACATAAAATGTAAAGGAGTATGACATTTCTTACCCTAAGATAAATTCAGCCACTCCATTGGGAATAGCTCTGCACAGTTATTTCCCCTCTTCCGTCATCAGACTTGACTGTCTGGAGTGGTTTTATTAATCATTTAGAAGTCTAAAAACGTCTGAACCACAAACGGTTATAGTGACTATCTACATTTAAGCAACACATTGTGGCTGAAACATATAAACACAAAAATCCATCACAATCCTATTTATGAGCTCACTAGTTCCTAATACTCCTAACTACTGTCATCGCTGTCACTGGAAGGGCAGCTTTCATTAGCTGAATTACTTGTACTTCCAACATTTAGATCTGTTTATCTTTATTTAAGACTTGAACAGGAAAATGCTTTTCTTTTATGGGCAGCCCCAGTTAAAACATTTCAAACAACTCAGTTTGCCAAAAATTAGGGAAGAAAATCCCAACTGTCATTTTCTTAGCTGGGTTGCAAACTTGGTTAACCATGAACGCAAACCTCAATGGCATCTCCTCATTTAACTGATCTATTAAGACAAAAGGAATAAATAGGTTAACTATGGTATCTTTTAGTCATTTTTTGATTTGGTTGCTACTTTAAAGGGAAGGGGTGGGAAATGAAGTTTCCATAACAAGTTTTTGATGAAAAATCATCACATACAAGACAGGACGCAGTCTTCCTCTTCCTTACCTGTACCTTCTCAGAGATGCATACTATCACAAACACAGGGCAGTTTTAACAGTATATGACTGTCTCGGCTGGTTAAAAGCAGCCCAGCACAGGCTGGGCTATTACTGCCACCCAGAGGTTAATTTTTCAACTGAAAAGGTTTCGAGGGTTGAACTCTTTAACAGAAGGAACTGCAATTGTGAGCGAAATGATGACATTTAGCATACTTTCTCAGGCAATAAATGAGAGGGAGCAGATGTTTCTCTTTGCTCTTTACTACACCTCCTTCCTGAAAATTATCAGTTACTGAAACTGATTTTCAGTAACTTTTATAGGGCTCCTCACTGGTTATCCCACTACAAATAAGTAACTAATTTGTAACAAGACAGTCTTACCTTGTTCACTTCAGGTGCAAGAATTTCTATCTTCCTCAGGCGCTGAAATGCATCATAGTCTGTTTCCCCAAACAGCCTGATGGGCTCGCCTCTCTCTCGTAACCTCCTGATAACCTGCGAAGAATCAAAGCATTCCCTTACACAAACTTGTAGAGGAAGCAAAATACAATCCAGAATGACTGATTTATTTACTTTGCTTAGGATAACAAGCTGAGTTGGGCTGGAGAGGAAATGGCAATATTTTAAGTAGTAGAAAAATGTTCCAGACATTTTACAATCTAAATATAAAATTCCCACAGTATTTCAGGGAAAGGTCATTCAAAATATTACCAGTCTAAGTTTTGCCTGAAATCCCAGGCTGTTTGATACAGCCTAACTTCTTCCTGGTTACTTGTTTAAACAAATACACAAAACCATCCCTCTGGCACAGCTTACAAACTCTTCTCAAAATCACCAAGGATCCTGACAATAATCTCACTCACCTACTTGTAGAGGGCAATAAAACCACTCTGTTATCAGGCTGCAGGTTGTTCCAGCACACCTGCAAGATGATTTGCTAAAAGTTCTCATTCTTAAGCAGAGATGTGAGTGCCCCATCTCTGTTCAAGGCCAGGTTTGACAGGGCTTGGAGCAACCTGGTCAAGTGGAAGGTGTCCCTGCCCACTGTAGGGGTTTGGAGCTTTAAGGTTCCTTCCAACCAAAAACATTCTATGATTTATCATAGAATCATAGAATAGTTAGGGTTGGAAAGGACCTTAAGATCATATAGTTCCAACCCCCCTG
>JAVHNF010019117.1:0-11735 GCA_034783455.1 Micropsitta finschii | reverse complement strand
TGCCTGCCTGGCTGGCTGTGTGCTGTGTGGCTCATCCTGTTTAAGGGCGGTATGCTGGAAAGGTATGCTGGAAAGGTACAAGACGAGAAGCCTGAGCACCAAGTTTGATCCCAGTTCATCTCCCATTCCCATGTTGGCTTTTGGACTTTTTCAAAAGCCAGCTGAGGGGAAGGTGTTCCTCCTTTTAATTGGCAAGCAGCATTGATATGGTCTGTTTCCTGCTGGAACTGCCTGAAGTAGAACAGGCAGAGCAGGGAAGCAGGAGCAGTCCTGGGCTCTTTTCATCTCAGTCTCTGATTGCAGATCCCCCTGGAATCAAGGGATGAATCTATCCCTTTGTATTTTTGACTGAAGTGAGTGCTGATTGATTTGTCGAGTGATTACATGCTCAGATGAGGTACTGGGATGTATAGTTTGATTTGTATTCAGTACCACAGCAATGCCTATGAGTACTTTCATATAGTACAATGAAGACTGTAGTCATTGTAGGAGAATGTGTACATAGAAATCACCTTTCTGAATGTCTTTTAGAACCTTATTCAGCATCGTATCTTTTAGTTTGTTTTCCTCTGGGGGAATTTTCTGACCTTGCACTTAGAAAAGAATTGGAATGCTGCAGTTTAATGTTGGCCAGAAGGACCTGTTTCTAAATAAACAGTACTGAAGTGCACTGAAGTTAATTGCCTTTTGAGGGTATATCTGTCCCTTCCAATCTCAGATGCTGTAATATGTACCTAAGCCATGAGGAGGATCCAACTCATTCAAGAAGAGCTTTAAGCAAAAACTTTGGTCGATTGGCAGGCACATTTATACACAGGAGATGTTACTCCTGTGAAGATGAATCCTAGGTTATCTTCCTGCAATAAATGCTCACTCTCTCTCTCAAAATAAATTGCTCCAATACCCAACTACCCATAGTTTGTTCTTGGCTGGCCATTTTGTGCTGCCATCCCCTTCACTCACCACGATGTATTATTTACAACATCAGACTTACAGTCTGTGGAATCTGTAGGCTTCATTCATTTAGATGAGGCTGCTTTCCCCTATTTTTAAGCTTTGGAGCCTAAAAAAAGATGGCCTTTTGCACACTACTTAGGCAGTACCTAGGTGCTGTTTACTACTGTTTACTAAGGTATGTGTGTTTCTTGAAAAGTAGTTTTCTGTACAGTTAACAGTACAAGTGATTTTTGTTTTCTTCTAATTCAGAAGAGGATTTTCTATAGAGATTCTTAAGAAGCAGTCGTTATGATGTGCAGTTAGTACATTAAGATGTGACTGCTGAGCTAATCTGGAGTCTATTTTAGAAATTAAGAAGTTGAGGCTATTTAAAACAATTCTTGCCTAGTAGCTGCATTTACTAAGCAGCATCTCTTCGCTTTGGTGAAAGCAAGGAGTAGGAAAGAGGTTTCTTTATTGCACATTAGCCACACATGTTCAGAAGAAGTGACTCTCTGATTAAGGACATTGCTTTTTCAGAAGAGAAATAATAGTTCTGTATGTTTTATTGCCATCAAGCCACCAGTTAAACCAAGTTATTTTACGGATACAAGAACTAATAAGACCTTGGGTTCCTTTGAAGTTGTGGCTTTGAGTTGATTGTAAGCTCAGCCAAGCTTCATTCCCTTGCAGTTTGGGCATGTGAAACCTGAGAAAAAATCACTAATGGTTATTTGTTTGACAAATCGGATATTACCAGATTGAAACTTCTGGCTCTGGAAATGGAGCAAAGAATGCACGGTCTGAAGTTGAGAAAGGCACAGGTTGATAAACCAAAGGCAGCCCAAATATTAAATATGAACTTGACTTTGTTCCCGTATTTGTAGAAACATCAGGGAAGAGGAGGATTGAATTGGTATAAATTAAAACCACGGCTGCTAAGCTGTGCTAAGTCTGAAACTTGCAATTGTCTTCAAGTCAGTTGGTGGTAGTGCCTCAGGGCTCAAGTGAGCCCTTGATACTGGCTTTCTTCATATGTTAGACTACCTCAATGTGTTTGTGTGCATATATATATATATATATATAAGTACAGATATAAAGATCTGAATTTAGCAGCTTTCCGCTCAGTTTTCACGCTCTCACTATTTTAACAACTGTATTAGTTGCGAAGGGATGTTGCTGTATTTACAGTCCTGCATGAAAGATGGGTTACTACAAAGATGTTACCCATAATTTTAAAAATACTTGAGAGCTGTTCCTTTAAAGTTTATAAAATAGCAAATTTCTGGGACTTGCAAGAAGCAAAAAACACAATAAAACAAAAAAACTTGAGTGTTTTGAGGTGATGGCTGGTCAGTAAGATGATTGACAAGCCACTCAGCATGGGCCTGATCTTTTGAAGTCTCAGAACAATGTAGCTTTTGGGATGGGATCTTTTTTGTGTGTTTATTCCATTTCTAGAAGCCAAGTTACATGTTTCTGTGAGGGGTCAAAAGACCACTTCAGACTCCTCTCAGGGCAAAATCCCATTGATCCTCAGTGGGTTATCTTCTAAGTGCAGGCATGGAGCCCATTCAGAAAGCAAAATCCTGTTCTGTCCTATTTGCATTTTCTAACAGTCTTTCTCAGTGCCTCTTGAAGTACCCATGGTAATATAAATCACAGATTCCTTCAATGTGGTGGTATCCATATGTCTGCATACATTATTTAGGAAGCAAAGATAGTTTGTAGATGAATACCAGAAAATACTAAAGGATATGTTGTTGCTCTGATTCCTTCAAAGACGCAGTGAAGGAGGATCATATGTCTTCCCTCTCCTGCTCCATGGATGGAGTAGAGAAGAGGGGAGACGTTTGCATGGTCTCAGAGGAAATGAGATTCTCATTAGAAGAAAGGCATGAATAAGATGAAAGGGAGTATGTGTGGTATTTGAATGTTACCTGGCTTGGTGCTTGATCATGGAATGAAAGGAAAACCTTTTGTGAGGAAGCTGTGAGACAGTACAGCCTTTCTGGGCACAAGAAGTGGAATGATCTCTGGAAATACATTTAAAGAAGTTATTTTTACACTTCTTTTAAACATCACTGATGCATTGAAGCAATCACTGTTTTAATTTCATTTTGTTGACAAACAAAAAGTAGGTTGTTGCAGTGAAGGCACAAACATGCAACTGCCTGAAATGTAGTACATTTTAAGATGCCTACAGGTCTCTAGTGATATTCACAAACAATAACAGGCATGATTAAAAACAAACCAAAACCCAGTTTCTGTTGGTTACTTCCTCTGTGTGTAGATTTTCTCTCTGCATTGGCTATGTGCTAACAGATAACTTCCTTAGTATATTGCAGCGGATTTATTTGAACAAAGTTAGTATATTAAAAGGGTGGCAGACATACCTTCATTGCCAGTTGGGAATGTAAAATGGAAAGAAATACCTCTTCACTTTCAGAAGTAAAGATATCCCTTGAAACACTGGTGGGGAGCATTTGTTCCTTCACTCCATAGAGATATTTTGATGACCAAATCAGTTGCGGAATTCGTGTGTATTTTGTTTTTATTAGAGTTATTTCCTTACCTTAGTATATAACACTGCATAATACATATGATAAACTGTGTTGGAGTAATTTATTTTAAATCTGAAAAGGTAAAGAGAGTGCTGACACTCACCCAAGTTCCGTTGGCACATACAACTCTGTCTTCCATACATGCTGTAAATAACAAAGCGCAAGTCATTCTGCATTTCGTTAATGCACCTCAGCTTTGTTATTTGAAGTTCCTGTCTCATATATGTAATAAGTGAAAAGGAAATGAGACTTTGGAGTAGGTAATGTAAACATAGAACATTTCTGTGGTTTAACTGAAATGAAATGAACACTTTGTTTTGTAAAAACCTAATTATTGCTCTAGCTTCCATGCATTCATACTCTGACTCTGGTTTGGCCAAACCTGCAGTACCTTCCTTATTTCAAGCATTATGAAGCATGGTATTTCGTACTGTTAACACCAAGGTGCTAAACTGTCTGCTGACTTTCACACATTTTGTTTAAAAATAAAGGGGGAGGAAGGGGTTTCACCTCAGTCTCTTGATGTTTGTTAATGCAGAGATAGAGACAATTTAATTCTTGGAATTTAGGGTTTTGTGGTTAAGGTGTGTTCTTATGTGTGCTGTATGTAGGTAAAATAAACTCAGAATTGGGAATACAATAACTTCAACATAACACAAAAAATTGCTAATTAGTGCACAGGTCTCCCCAGTTGTAACCTTGTCTCTATTTCTTAGTTCTTTTGTCCTGGATTATTTTCCCACCCTTCCAACTAGGAATTCTACCAAGTTCTTGCTTCTCTCTAATTTCCCTCCTCTGCCCCCAAGCTGTGTGATTCAGTCCTTAGATTAAATAGTCCAGACATGTTCTTCAAAGTATTGGATTTTCTTGGCTGAATCTTCTTTCCTTTTAATTTAAAATCTGGTGAAGTTCTGAACTAAACTCTGGACCTTGTAACAGATTTAAATCTTTGCTTCTTTGTATTGATGCATTTCACCCTTCTTTGCATTGCAGGTTCCAGACCTGCAGAGGGATTTGTACCTCTGTATATCTTGTCTTTGAGTATTTAATTGCTGTCAATTTTGTCCACTCTCTGTTTGTATTATCAACCAAAACTGTGATTCCAGAATGAGAATCATTTCATGTTTTTATTACCTCTTCCTTTGGGCAGTTCTGTGGGTTGGGGGTTGATAACTGAAGGACCTGTTCACCCAACCAAATACCAATCAGCCTCATTTGTATTTTCAGTTCTTATATTTTATTTTTAACAATAGCAAAAATCCCCTCTTATTTCAGATCTAAAACAATGGCTTAGACATAACCCACATGTAGCATATTTGGATTAGCTCCATCGTCCTAACAGAAGGGGGTATTTGTAATATGTTGTTTGTGTGTCATCTTTAGATGACAGAGACCACTGTGAAGGAATTGCCTTTGGTCTCTTGGTGGCAATTAAGGAACTTTCTCTGCTCTTGACAAATGTATAACTGGGGCAAAGTCCATAAAATACTTCTAAGTTTAGAAATTTCACCTACTCTGGCAAAGTTTCATGTAGACTTTTTTGTTTTAAAATATGGGATCAATGCTATGCTATATAGTTTACATCTTTGCTTAGGAATAACAAATAGTAGTGGTATGGTTTAGTGGTTGTCTTGGCAGTCCTGGGGTAATGGTTGGACTCGATGATCTTAAAAGTATTTTTCAATCTAGTTGATTCTGTAATTCTGTATGAAGCTTAATTGGCTTTGGAAGGTTTTCTGTAGTCTGGAATATCCCAGAACCTCTCTACACATCTAGCAGCTACAAAGGAGTTTGTGAAGATCAGTCCTGGGTTTTTAAAGGTACAGGAGTCTGAGTGATGAAAGTGAATACCTTGTGCTGAGAAGGGATTCAAGATGCCTTTTTAGCACCATGTATTTCTCAGTTTGGTTCTCATGCACAGCAGTCAGTTTTAGAGAGTGCAGAGAATTGTGTCAAAACCAAATGTGTTTAAAACCTGATCTTGGAGAAAAGGTTGACAGGCTTGGATTTGTTTTGTTTGAAAGAGAATAATGATCAATTGTTTCTATGTCTGATGGCTACATTAGGAGAAATAACAACTTAAAGTTGTTGCAGGGAGATTTAATAGAAGGAAATCTCAGCTAGGTAGCAGTTAAACACTGAATAAGCAGAAAGGCTTTTTAAACCTTGGCTAGATGAAGATTTGGAAGGGATGCCCTGGATATTTGAGTAGCATCAGAGGACAGAGGATGGTGGTCTGCTTGACTTTCTGAGGTCTGTTCTTAATTTCCATAAATTCTGTCTGCAGAAGTATCTCCTTATTTACATCAGCATATCAAAAGTGATTTCTTTTTTTGGGGTAGAAAACCCACAGTTTCTGAGGAATCCTTCACTTATTTCAGTTTCTCTAATTGGGCATCCAAGCATAGGAAGTGTCAGATTATATAATTGAGCTTTATTGCTGCCGGATGAGGAGAGGAATCAAGAGACTGCCAGAATTACATTAACCATTTAAAGTGTAATCTTCTCGGAATGCTTTGACTGGAGCATCCCTGAAGCCATCCACATCTTTAGCTTGCTTTTCCGGAGAAATAGAGTGAAATTCCTAGAGGCCTACCAAATCTGATTTCATGGAACACCAGGTAGCTCATTTTTCTGTACAAAATACATAAAGTTGAGGTAGAAAGCACTCTGAATAAACATTTGTGAGACCACAAACCCATTACTTTGTTCTCTTCAGCGATACGTAGGACCAGAAAGGGATTTTGAGACTCTGGTCTTAAGTTGCCCACTACTTCTAATGGAGGTGTCTAATGTCTCAGTCATCATTCTAAGTATACATTATAATGAGCAGGTTTAGTTTCTATCTAAGTACATATACATTCCCTGTTGAATTGAAATGGCTTTATTTCAATGAATATTAGAATCATTTTGCATAGTCCTCTGGTAAGTATGAAGTGCTAATAGGTGCATAATAATAAAAGACATTCTGATATAGACTATAACTTTGCTAATAACTTTACTGTTATTAGTGATCATCAGTTAACAGAGGATTACTTGTATGCAAAATCCTTCTGGGAGGTTCTTTAATATAAACAGTTGCCTTTAAATAAGAAAGAAATTGCTGTTGCTAGTCAGAATATGTTGCATTTGTTATGGTGTAACAATGTGGAATTTGCATTTGGAAACAAGCTCTTGTTATGGATGAAACAGCCAAAGTCAAGCCCATTAAAACACTGCCCTGAAACCCCTTTTTCTTGAGTTGTAGCAACAACAGGCTGATGTATTCCAAAGCTGATTAACTAGTAGCAGATTTAGGTGCATAAAAATTGATATGCCAAAAATACACTTATGTCAAAGAGACTAAGGCATGCAAATGTTTTGCTTTGTGTCTGCTGTAATATTGTTCATTCCCTCTCTTCCTTTTTACCTTTCATTTTTGTGTTTTCTTTACAGTTGTTAGGCTTGCATTTTAGTATTATCTTCAGTGTATTGACTGGAAGTTTCAGGTATCTGTTGTGAACTTCCTCAGCCTTTAAATCAAGGCATAAGGGCTCATTAACAGCTGAGCAGCTTCTTGCAGCCTTCACTGAAGATTTGAATTATGGGAAAGTTGGTCATAAAACACTGCTAAGGAGTGTTTTAAACAATCTGAATAAATGTTGTTTTTTTCTCAGAATCAAATTTAACTCCACTCTTATCTGGAATATTGCTTCACTACCTTTCTATACCGTTACCTCTGAAAAATGGAATAGGAAAAAATTGAGTTTTCCAATTATAAAAGAGAAAGCAGAGGGTATCTCGAGGACTCGAATGTTCTGGATCTATCGCAGCAACCTGCACACTGCAAAAAAGTCCTTTTTTTTTGCTGGGAATACAGTTTTTAAAGATGAGCAATTTCCAGGATGGCCCATCTGAAGGGATGAAAAATTATGCAGTCTCTAAATATTGATCCTTTGTGTACAAATACACGTGCTTTTTTCTGCTACCTTGTCAGGATGACTTGACTGATCGTGTGTAACATTAGATCATTGTGTACAAAGAAGAGACATTAGCTTCTTAGTCATCAGGAATTACAGAAACTCAGTCTGTGTGCTCAGTGTGGAGTGAGTCCCAAATAAAAATGCAGAGTTGATATACTCTGACTCTACTGCACTGCTTCATAAATTGATTTTTGTTTTAAATGTTATAATTCTGTTCTCTATAATAGTGGTTTGGGTTGGTTTCTATGAACTGAACGTGTTTCCACAAGTAAAATTGCCTAAGCAAGTGTTTTTATAGCTCCTATACAAACTATTACAAACTTTGGTCCTAACTTAGAAGTGTATTTTGTAAAGTGTGAAGGTAGTTCAGATGTCCATGAGCTTTGGTTCCTATTGATAACAGAGATACATCCATTTTAAAGCTCGGCTGAGGCAACTGCTTTGATTTAACCTTTGTAAGGTGCTTAAGCCTCTCAAAAATTTGGGACCCAAAAAGCTGGAAGATTCAGTGTTTCATTATTTAAGTCCCGAGCCATGCAGATTTCACTCACGCTTTTCAGGTCTGAAAGCTTTATGCCAGCGGCGCATTTAAAAGGTAACTGTGGCAGGCTAGAGAATTTTAATATCAAATAAAACAGTATGAGAGTTTATGCTGTTATTCACTCACAGTGTCAAATGTCATTAATCTTCATGTCAGTTGTAGAGGTTTAAGAAAAGCTGAACACCCAATTACAAAGTACTTACAAGGTTCTTAATGCAAGTGGGTAACGAAGGGTGATGGTGGGTGGGTGGGTGGGTGGCTGAGTGAAAGGGATGTTTGCGCACATCCTTTCACCAGTGATGGATTATATGCAAGTACAAAATCGGTATTTAAACCAGTGATAAATCTTTTACTATTTCAAGTCTTAAAAATATTCATAATTTGAGAGGTAATAAAAGTCCGGATTACAGATTTTCTTTATGACTAAGCCCCCTGGATCTCCTGTATCATATAGACCCTTTAATTAAAGTTGATCTGTAAAGCGCAGAATGCCTTACCCTTCCCTGAAATGGGAGAAGTGCACAAACCTAAAATACATTAAGAGAGGGTTAGAGATTGATGAACTCAATATCTGAGGAAAGTACTCAAACATCATCATGAGATCAAAATGAAAGGGCAAATAAAAAGAGCTTAGGTCAGCTTTTAAAATGTAATATTCTTTGGCTAAGATCCCACTCCTTCATGCTTCGATTTAATCTGTCAGGGCAAAAGGGCAAAGGTTCCCATGATTGCCGGGGAGGTACAAGATGCATGACAGAGCAATTTGCTGAGTTTCTCTGGATGAGTGTAGACAAAGCTTGCATGTCTTTGCTCTTTGTCTCTCTGACAGTAGCCTTTAACATAGTCCTTATTGTTCACTTTTTGGGTCACTGAAAGGCATTTATAAGGTATTTGTGAGGCAGAAAGCACATGAAACTGTTTTCTAATTTGTCTTAATTGCTTGTCTCACTAAATGCTTAATTCACATTTGTATGTGCTCAGCAGTTTAGAAAAAAGGTGTTTGTTCATATATGAAATCTCTGTAATTGCCAAAAGTCATTAGAGGTGTTAGTGGATGATCAGCATTAGACCACTTAAACCCTTTCATTCTCACTTCTCCTGCTTTACTTTTAAAAGTGCTCAGTGATTCTTTTAAAATTAGTAGCCCTTTACTGAAGCTGTACTCAGCCCTTTTTCTCCTTGAGGGAACTATCTGGTCATTTGAGATTGTATTTCTTGGATTCCCTGGATGATGGTACGTGTGTTAACCATTTGCTGTGCTGTTCATATCCTGTGCACTCAGATTGGCCAAGTTACAACCCAGTATGTATCTCTCTTCAAGTCAGTCAGCTTGGTAGGAGATAGAGGAAAGCATGTGAGCATAGATGCATGTCTAAAACATATCTTATTTGGTCAGAACACAGTTATTTGTAACTCATGAGGATTCCAAAGACAATCATCTTTTACAGTTCTGCACATTACGACTAACATGCGTAACTCCTACAGAATATGGAAAACGCTGGCTTTTCAGGTTTGTAGATGGAGGCACTAATCCTGCAATTGAATATTCCCAAATAGAAGACTTCCCAACCAGATGCAATGGTCTGTTTCAGAAATTTGTCATAGATTCAGAATCAAAGTCCATACATATCTTCTTGGTTTAGAGACGAAAGCTTTTCTGCAGTTTACAGATTAGAGGCTTCATGTCTCTTGCTTCATTTAATTAAACTTTGTTCTGTTACTACAGAAAGAGAGAATATGTCTTGCAAGTGTAAGTTTACCATTAGCAGAACCAATGCCATGTTTTCTATACATGTTGCTTATGATAGTAATGTTCACCAAGTCACTCGTAGTAGCAACAACTGCCTTGGATCAAGGTTAATTTTGTCAAAGAATCAAAAGGCTGCTGGTAACCATGAAAGCAAAGAAGAAAAGACTTTATGATGGATTTGGGCAGTTACCTAAAAGCAGTCTGCTTCAATCTGTGCAGATTCATTCTGGTTGCATTTTTAAGCTAAAGAGGAACATGACTAATGAGACTACAGTAGGTCATTTTACAATCCAGGTTTGTGTCATCACATTAAATGATGACTGCTAGGTGTTTAAAGGAAATGATTAAATGCATCATGACATTCTAGACCTGATTAGTGATTACTGACAGCAGAGCTGATGTAGTCATGGGTGCAGTACATCAGTTGGTCAATACTTCAGACTTTGGGAAAAAGCATCATTTGTTGATCATGCTTAAATCATCTTAGAATCATCCTTTCTATTTTGATTTGTACTTTTCCTTTGTTTAATTACTACCTTTTAGTGTTTCAGTTGCTTTGTTTGGAGAGAAAAAAATACATTACACAGCCCATAATGCTTTGGGCTACTGACCTGAGTCTGTGCTTATGTCCAGACACAGAAGATGACTTTAGCAAAGGTCAGCCAGCACCCAAGCAATGGGAGCTATATAGTTAATCAGTGGACACACCTCTCAGGTTTATCCAAAGAATTCTGACATGAATGTTTACAGGTGCCAACCAGAGATTTGAGCAGTTGGAGCTGAGTAGTGCTTATCAGTTGGTTTGTATTTTTGAAACTTACGATTTTACCAGTTTGCCAGACATGAAGGTGTCTTCATAGCTCTGAGCATTTAAGACAAATAGCAATTATTAAAGAATGTTAACTTGCAGGTTTGGGAAGTAGCAGTTACTGGACATAACCTTTGTTAGCATGTCACCTAAATGCAGCCCGCTGTTCCAGATGTGCCTTTCCCAACAGCAGCAGCTGACCTGTGTCTGTACAGACCTGCTGCCTCCCTGCCCAGGAGGAGGAGGGAATGAAGAACCTTTTCTGTTGTATCATTTCTCTATTTCACACCGACTGAACACGGTTCTGTTTTCAGAAATGTCCATGCTTATCACAGATAGCTCCTTGAAGAAATACAGCAACTTACTTCAAAATGATGTGTTGGCAGGAATCATAGGGACAGTGTTTTATGTTTGGATCCTTTAAACAAATGGAAACTGAGTAAACCTCTTTTTTTGCCTTCCAGTATTTTGTACTGCATCTAAGGATAAAACAGTACCCAGGATTTTAGCAAGCTTTATTGGTTGTTATGGCTTAACTGTTTTTCTATTAGAAAGATGAGTAGATGAGGCCCTCGCTGACATGGTTTAGTGGTAGTCTTGGCAGTCCTAGGGTAATGGTTGGACTTGATGATTGTAAAGGTCTTTTCCAACCTATTTGATTCTATGATTCTATTCTATGTTTAATTTTGTGATGCCTTCCTCTGCTGATGCTTATGTTGACATTTATTCTGATTAGTTTAAATGAAGGTCTTAACCCTGGCTCTGTCCTTTTACATGAAATTGCTTATGAAAGAATAGGAATGGCAATTGTATCTAACTAAGCAATGCATTTAGGTAGTTTGTATTTAATGTCCGTAAAAATGTATTTCTTTTCTAAGGTAAATGAACCATATACTTTATGTGAGAAATCCATGTTCCTACTTTCAGTTGCTCAGTGAAAAATTATCTCTTTAGATACCACTTGTGCTGTACTGAGAAGCATAAAGCTTTAAACTGTTGGTGTGTTCTGACATTCTACAAGGGCTAAGGGAGACTGTTCTTTTGCTTCTGCTTTTATCATCACCATCATAATCGAATGATTTGGGTTGGAAGGGATGTTAAAGCTCATCCAGTTCCAACCCCCTGCCATGGGCAGGGACGCCTTCCACTAGACCAGGTTGCTGTAAGCCCCATC
>JAVHNF010019102.1:0-13468 GCA_034783455.1 Micropsitta finschii | reverse complement strand
CGATCTATATAATCAATCTAAAAAAATTAGGGTGTCACACACTAAGACTTTGTTTAGCCTGAGATTGAAAAGTTTACTTTATATTCCTGAACCTGAATTGACTGCAATTAAAAAGTTTTTTATTTTTATATGCTTATAAATGAACATGTACAGTGCATGTTAGAGTGGGAGAGGAATAAATATAGGCCTGTGCATCTTCCTTTTATATAACATCTGGTAGAAAAATATATGTATAATTATAAATGTTCATATATATATTCATATATAAATATGTGTACAATCTATATAATCAAATAGAAGTCTCTGAGCCAGACACTGAGTACATACTAAGCAGCTACAACTTGTACCGAAATCCAGACACCAAAGGAGGACTTTCTGGTGACAACACATCTGGCACAACAGGTAGTTCTGGGTCAATGCCATAAATTTTGTCTCACCTCTGCTGCTACATATATATGTTTTCAGGGAAGATTCTTGGGCTTTACAAAAGTTCTATGCACTTTCTTGAGTTCACTGAAGACTTTCTTAACTGAACTTTGTTCTAGTTCCAATGCTACAGTTTAAAACTTAAAAAAAGTTAAGCAGCATAAAAACATAGGATCCTAGTTCAGTCCAGATGTCCAGACTTCCCCACACTTCATGGTGGATGTGTGATTCATCCTATCTAGGGGAAGTATTTACCTTAGGCTGATGAGTCATTTTTTGGAAGTGCCTATCTCTCTCCATCAACTAGACACTGCAACTGGTTAAATGCAATCTAAATTTCACCCTAATTTACAAGTGGACTTGAGAAGTTCTTTTTATTTTTTTAATATATTTAGGCCCACAAAGAATACGGGTACATTACCCAATGGGACTTGAATGACTTTGAAATTGCATCGTACGATCCAAGTAGTTTCCTACAAATTTTGCCCTAGTAACGGAAAAGAGACTGAACTATACACATGCACTAAAAAAATCACCTCAGACATCATGGAATGCAGCTGTGTTAATATCAAAATGTGGAAACACTTTAGTACAGTTTAATAAGAAAAGTAAAAAGAGTATTAACCAACTGAAGTCTTCTGCTTCTGCAGACAAGGCCAGCACTTTAGCAAGTATTAACTGTTATTAATTAAACATTTGATTTCTTCTGAAACAAATGTTACTTCATTTAGATAAAAAGTTAACAAGATAAATTTTAATTAGGAGTTTATAAATCACTATTTTCTCTGTTTATTCTAATATGTCATCAAAAAATGGTGAAAGATTTTAGAAAGTGTTGACAACCCTCTTTTGCTGCTCCTCTGTTGCCCAGCCTTAGCAAATCACGATAATCATTTGTCATAGATCTTTAAAGAAACATTCACTACCTTTTCAAGCGTCACTTAAGATCTTTTCATCCTCTTCATCTAAATTCCATCACCTTTTGCATGTCTCAGATTTCAATAAATGCAATTTAATTTCATTTTCAGCTTCCTGCGGCCATTTCCCAAACCCATGTTGTGCCAACAAATCAAAGAAGCTAATTTTCTCTTGCTCAGTGTGTACTTACAATCAAAGACAAATTAATCATCTACAGTAGGTCTGGTTGACTAAAAATTTGTGTCGTACATTCCGTGCAATACTACTGCTATTTCCCCCTCCCAAGCTGAAAGAGCAATCACAGATGGTGAAGCAGTCACAGATGGTCACTGGTATCTGGGAAGAGCTATTAATAACACACTCATTAAAAGGTCTATAATACATATGCAATTATTATTTTCAGGTGACAGTTAAGTTGCTGATGAATAAATCCTAGAATTAGCTTAGAATACATTTTATAAGAAACCAAGCCAAAACAAAAATCTTGGTTTTATATCCTTGTCTACATATAAAGAAACTCAGACTAAGAGTACAGGAAGATTTACCACTTGCTTTTGAAAAAGTATTGATAACCTCTAGTTCTTAGCTGCTATTCTCACAAAAGGCAAGTCTTAATTATTTTTACTTGATTTTATATTGGACTTAGAAAAAATAAATGTATTTTAGTACTGTGATAATATATATGGGGTTTTTTCTTCTTTCTGGATATTCTCAGCATCAGTCATATTAGCATGTTATGTGGGAATTGCTTTAGTAGCCTGAAGGGATTTGCAACTGCAGTATTTTGAGGTAACTTTAGAATAGGTGCTAAATTCAGGGTTTGTATTTTGTTGCATTTGTTAATCAGCAAGGAAATAAAGACAAGCTAGGAGTGATCTTCACCAAATTGTAATCTCTTTATCACAAAGAATTGAGAGTGGGAAGGAGTAATTGTGCTGCCTAGCCTTACTCCATTATTTTTGGTTCCTGTAACACATGTATAATGTTACACATACTTGAGTTTTAAAGTATCCAAAGGAAAGATGGGGCAGAAACCTTCATGAGACTACTCTGGAGTCAAAGAAACCTATCAAATATAGGTAGGCATTCTTAGGTTTTATAATTACTGGTCAAAGGTTATGCTGTATGTCAGGCAGGTGACTTTAGCAATCTCCCTGTCTAGATAAGTCATGAAGTTTTCTACCCTATTTTATCACATTTTCCATCTTCTTCATTCTTACCCATCTGTTTCTAGCCTTCTACCCTCTCAGATTTGTCAAAGTCATTCTGTGCTTAGCAAATGATCAGGCTAAATACTGACTGCAAACCTCAAGAAGTAGTTTTTTAATTCTTCTTGTTTCACCATGACCACCTTATAAACATTAGTTTATTTCTGACCCTTGTACATGGTGAGAATTCCACACGAGTCCAGGACATCCTTTCAGGATGGACATAATGGTAATAAGATCTACTTCTGAGGCAAAGCTGACTACTGAAATAAGTCCAAAGCTTTTGCTGGAAATAAAGCTACAGATATGTTCTCCCCAATAACACAGACTAAAGAACTGAGGAAGAAAACCAATCTCTTGATAATAAAGAGGAGAAAAATGCACTCTTCAGTCTTGCACTTCGATGACAAGATAACATCACAGTGAGGAACAAAAAATACTGAGCTGAAGGTTGCATGCATACAGATTTAGCAAAAAACTTTCTTTTCTGGCTTGCCAATACATATTAGTCTTGATATGCTTTATCTCTTGAGTATTAATAGGGCATTTGGACAAAGGCTTGTGAACCCTCTTAAACTGTGTGGTGACTCTGGAACAATTTCTTTGAGATGATCATCCTATTCCTTGTGAATCTTTGTGAAAATATTTTTTTCTACCTATTTTTGTCTCTTCCAATTTGATGGCCTTACAAGGCCGGCAAGACTGACCCACTAAAAGAATCAGTCAAGCACTAGAAAATACTCATAACGATCCACTGCTTTTACCTGTTTTAAGAAGACAGTTTACTTTGGAGGACTAAATGGCTCAGGAGATTTGTGATGAATTTCTACCTCTAAATATTGTGTTTGATTCTAGTTACTCAACCTTTCCCCTCTTCTCAGATGCGTTTAATAGGATATGATGCTGTTCTTGCATCCTCCCTCTCTCTGTTCATCTTGTCATGCTTGCATATTAGCTTCATTTGCTCAAAGAACTGGGTGCACAACTCATGTACTACTTGCATATTTTGAATTTTAGTAGCAAATATGTAACCGTCCTTACTAATTTTTCTTTCAACATTTTCTATGATCACAACACAAACAAACTTAAACTTCTTCTTCTGACCTCTTCAGAGCTGACAAAATAGACCTGCATCTATACATGTTTTTTGGTACCAGTAGGGGTAAATCCTGAAAAAATGTATACACTATGTATACATATATGCATATGCACAAACCAATTACAGTTGTAATGATGGCATCCTTATTAGTTTGCCACCACCTATCTATGTAATAGACACAGTGATGTCAGACTACATACAAATTGTGATACTATGAAAAACAAAGGTAAAGTGAGTCATAGCTGAAGCCAATACTCTGCGACAGTCCTCTGAAGATGCAACAGCATGGTGGAAAGCCTGTTCTACACTCTAGAGAAACAAAACCTTACCAGGGTAAGGTTTCCTGAAGCATCTGGTGTTGACTTGCAACAGACTTGAAACATCAGCAGAAAGTTGGTTGTACTTTGTATCAGAAATCAATAGAAATATTTTCTGCCTTCAAGCAAGGACTATGCATTCAATATGACTAGCATCAGCTTGAGAGATCCACACGGATGTGTTAGATTAAATTACTGGCAATAAATTGTCTGCATATAGAAGAGATGCCAGGTGGTGGAGGGACAGAAATTATTCTCATATTCAGAAAACAGATCACTTTACGTAGGGACCAATGCAGGTTATTAAGGCAGCACTGGGGTAGAAGGTGAAGTCTGTGTTGCAGCTCTTCGTGTTCCAACTCTTATACTTGAGGACTTTTCATCTATCAAAAAACTTCCCAAATGCAACCCTTCCAAACTACAAATCACATAGTAAAAAATGCAATTGTAATGAAGCCACTTAGCTTATGAAGGTTTGGTATGTGTTACTTGGTATTACAGTATGTGCTCTTCATCATTAGAAAGATATCAGTAAGAACAGTTAGGAAGTTTGGCAATTCATTATATTAAGCAATTTACTTCAAAGAATCTAAGAAAATCAGTTACCATTCATAAAGAACCTTTTGGTAATTTAACAGTATGTTTAAAATTGCTTCTAAATGAAACCTAATTCCAAAAATATTAACATAACACACTAACATTAGATTATTTCCTTGCAAGTATGGGACCCTTAACTGCATCTTCTTGTAGGATGCAGAGATATTGGACAATATTTTGTAGCTTGTCCTGTGCAAAGATTGACCTGTGGACCATTCTGGACTTAATATCAATTATGTGATATCCACTCATTAGATGGGACCAGCTTTGTTAGCTCTTGGCAACAAACTAAGCAAGATAACTGAGAAACTTCTCTCCACTGGCTGGCACAGGGTCACTTTTATGGCACAAAGAACAGAGTGTGGTCTGAACTCAAAACGTAAAGGGGAGCAGAAGAATTGTGTATGGTAAGGAACACATATTAAAGCAAATATTTATAAAAGCTGGTCTCCTCAGCAGTGCTGAGAATGGAGTAATACATGTTCTGAACAAATTCTAATAATCAGTAAAACTCTATCAGCCAACCTGTACTCCCTTGGTTTGTCTGCCAGTGCTGGCAAGGGGAATAGAAGGTTAATTTGATGAGCTGAATTTGGCCTTGTTTATGGGAGGGAAATACCCAGTTTTATGAGTAAAAAGCTTTCTTTTAGTGTAGCTCTTGCCTTTTTCTCTTCTGCAAGAATTTTGCTCTAGGGACTGAGCAGTCAGGTAGAAAACTAGTTTCTAAATCATTACATAGCAATCCTGAAATGCCACTCAGTCTGATTTTTGTTGTTGTTGTTGTTGTTCTTTTTTTCACTCTCTTGGAGGTAAATTTCTGTTCTGTTAAAAATAATACAAAATTTTTAGAAATAGTCTATTCCAAACTAGCAATAATTTTCCAGATTTTTATTTCATTTCCGTCAGTCACTCAATCTTCAGTTGAGCACTTCTATACTTTCCATCCTTTTACGCCTTTCATTTTCTCTGTGAAATTGTTTGAAATTGGCATTTTCACTTCAAATGCAAAGGGAACAGCACAGTGCACTTCCTAACAGCTGACGTGACATGAGATAACAACTTCTTTCCTCAGTTAAACACATAAAAGAACATATGCTTCTTTTGATCTTGAGAGGAGAAAGGAAAAGTTCAATGGAAATTTGATATGCAAAGTACAGACAGATGTGGACCTTACACAGTGATTTTCAAACGAATCTAAACCTACGTCTCATCTGCTTTATAAGAGTAGGCATAATAGTTCTCAGTCATTTGCATAGGAGAGGCAGTTTTACATAGACTAACCAATTTGTGATTCATTTGGAACAGGACTGACAACTTTTGCCTATAAGGGCAATGGGGCATTTCCCTCCTCAATTTATATTGATAAAGCTTAGGAATAGCAGTTTAAATCAGTGGAAATACATCAGTGGAAAATCAGCTTGTGAGAAGGATGAAATCCAGTGCTTTGAAACTTTGACTTTAAATAGTGTAACTGGAACAATACTCCATATATGTGCATTTCACTGATTTTAGACAACATCCACATTATTCACAAGCTCATGTTTTCATTTCTTCAGCTTCTATCTTGTTGTGGTTTAAACAATTTCTATACTGTTTTCTTTTTCTGCCCACTGGAGACACAGCAGTCTCTTTATCAGTTTCCCTCAGTACAATTCACTACTGTTTGTCATTTTTTTCCTTCCATAGCTCAAGCCTTATATGAAAGGAAAACATTTCTGGTTAACACATACAGCAACATCATCTTCAGAATTCACCTGGAAACAATTATTTTCTTTCTTATTCTTAATTTGCCTCTGCAATTCTTTGCTGTTTTTCTTTGTAATCATATTACTTGTCTTTTCAAAGTGTTGTGGGATACGAGTTTATCCAAGAGATTCACTGTTCAATTAATATTAAACATCTCTAGAATCACATATATCTCAGCTGCTCTAGCATGTGGAAAAAATCTCTGGCAGATTGATTCAGATGATGGGCTAACAAAAAGAGTTAAACTGTCAGAGTTGAGCACTGCTTCTGCATTGAAATCTCTGTATGAAATGGGCTTAATATTTTTTCCCACTACTCAATGTCTGAAAAAAAAGAAAAAGAAAAAAAGAAAGAAAAATAGGAAAAAAAGGAAGAGGAAAGGGGAAAGGAGAAGATAACAGAAAAATGCTCTCCTCAAACCAGAGGAACATGGTCATAATTTCTTCTCTGAATGACAAATACAGATTTCACACCATATTATAAACATCTTGAAAACACTGCAGGAAATATATAGCTGCTGTTAGGCAATAGCTACTGATGCTTACTAAATCGTTGTCTGTATGCTTTGTACTAAAATAGGTTAACACTTCTTAAGCATTTTGTTTATATATCTCTATATTAAAAACTGTCAAGGGAGTTCACAGAAAGAAAATAGTATTCTACCACTGCTAAAATACTGTGGGTTTAGTACCAACTCCAGTTAGTACTCTGAGTGCTGCAGTACTGTAGTACTACTCAGGACAGAAGCCTGAATCTGCTAAGGAATTCAGAATAAATATTTTTGTCTGTAAATTAAGATCTTTCCCTACTTGCAAATTTTAAGAAAGTAGTCCTATTTTTGTTTAAAAGACAAACGAATCCAAATGAATGGGTTTATCTAGATGGTATATTCCTCATGATTCACGAAAGTTTCTGAAGAGGAGTATTCTGAAACATATTCTGCTTTGACAATCCACAAGATTATTAAATAAATGACAAAACAGAGGATGTGGTATATGGAACTATGTGCTGCATAACAGTAAGATGGAAAAGAGGAAGATTCAATATCTGAAGAAACACTAATGTCAAAGCTAGAATTGCTATGAGGTAGGTGCTTAACAAGATAATGACAAAGCCTGTAGATTCATGGACCTGTACTATACTATAACACAGCATACTACACTGTAACATAATGTTTCTTAATCACTCATTACTTCTTTTTCCCCCATATTGTTTCACTGACAGTCTAAGAGACATTTTACATAAATACAGAACTGTGGATACTCAGAACTTCATAGCCTAACCTGTGGAAAGTTATAAAAAGTTCTATGAGGCAGAGGGACCACTTGACTGTGCTGGGTTAAAATACAAATACTGTCTGCCCACAGTTCCCCCTGCCTCCAGCACAGCCTGGTTTTGGATTATCTAACTAATGACACTGGACTGTGCCTCAGTAATATGTTTTGATACAGAGGCAATGTGATTCTGTTAATGGTAATTCAAATCAGTTATATTAAAGGGTATTTTGCTGAAGTATTAATTGTTAGCTTCAGGATTAGCTGATCATGAAGCTGTTTGTGGCAATATGAAAAGACATCAGTCATCTTCAATTTGGAATGACAAAGTCCTTAGAATAAATCTTTTACACATAATACAACATCCCCATCATGGGCTCATTCACTCATAGTAATTAATAATATACTGTGTCTCATCATGCAACACACAAACCATTATGTGTCATTCCTCTCAGAAGAAATAATTCTATTTGAAATTCAGATCTCATCTATGAAAAATTTTACTGGATTATAAAGTCTTTTCCCAGTCAATGAGAACATACTTTAAAATCTCTTCCTTTGTAATCTAACTGAGAATCATGGCCAGAAAATGCTGGTGAGAAAAATTCAGAATAGTTTATAGGATATGCATATGCTGAATTAACACCATCTGTTTCCAACTGATATCAGATTATTTTGCAAACTTTTAGAGATAATAAAAAAAAAAAAAAAAAAAAAAAAGAAAATATAAACACCAAAGCCCCCTCTATATCTAAAAGCAAGGAAATATTAATCTTGTTTTACAGGAAAACAAGCAAACAAAAAAGGTGTGTGAAAATTTTGGCTTTTTCTGCCTCTCCTTCACTACTGACTTCCTCCAAAGAATGGTAGCTGACGGCACTCCACATGCTGTGCCACAGCCCTTGTTTATTCACAAGAATGAGGATTCATCTGCCCAAGCGCAGACATGATGTACAGAGCTAATCTGAGCTAGTCCTCCAGACTACTGAACTGAAAGCAAGTGAAATTTTTCTTCAGCTCACTTTATCACACCCATTTCTCTGACTGTAGAACAGCCACACGTAACACACGTCACCTGTAAATATCTCAAGACACAGGAGGTCAGTCCCACTTCTAGGAGCTGCAGCAGTTTGAATTTCTGCTTCTGGCTCCTCATGTAGGATCTGTTCTCTAGCAGAGTTTTAATCCTTTTCTTTGTACAGGAATCACCATATCTGCATTTCTGCAGAAATGACACCTCTCCTTAGCAATCAAAGGCTTTAGGTTTGGCTCAGTTTGAGAGTTCAGGCAGTATTTATTTTATTCTGCATTCATGATGCTTTGCTTCCCCGGTTTAAGATTAAAGCTGACAGAGTGAGCAGAGCCCTAGATTAATCACTTTCTCTTCTCTAAAATGTGGTTTGTGCTGGGGAACAGTGGCCTGTAACTTCTGCTGTAAGACATGGATTAGACAAACTCAACAAGTGCTTACCTGCTTAATTCAGGCCTTTCTATACACACCACAGCTAAACCTCCTCTTTAGCCCAAGCAGATCTTCTGCTCAGCCCTGACTTCATTCATACTGTTGTGCACCTGAAGAACAATCTGCATCAAATAACCTTCCTCCTCTTTCCAAAAGTGCCTTTAAATTTACCAATGCAACACATTGTACTGTAGAAAAACATATTTGCTTTTTCAGTTGTGTCAGGCTTTTCAAGTTCTGTAATGTCTAATAGTGCTTCATGGTGGCTACGCAGTTGTTCAAATCCCAGCATTACACACTATTAGAATAGAATAGGGGGGAAAAGGCAGAATAGAAACAAAAGGTTTATGAAACTCTCTTTGGTTGCTGACACCTGGCTTCCAGGCTTCACTCCATTTCAACAAATCACCAGCCTTCTGGTCTGCAGCAAAGTCTGCATCATCCCCTCTGCATCAGCTGGACAATTTGCTTTCTCCATCGGCTCAGGTTCTGAGTCCATTCCTCTTGCTTTTCTACAGCTTCCCAGTGTCTCCCTAAAACTTCCTTCTGCCTGAAGCTTTATTTCCCCTATCCCTCCACCTCTCCTTTTCTGAAGCATGAGAACTCCCCCTAACATACCCTCAGTTGCTCCCAGGACAGGAGCAATCTCGCTCTCTCCAGAAACTTCCAGTCAACCCAATCCTCTCCCTTTTTTAAAGCAATGTAACTGAACCTGACAACAAACAAAAAATAGATGGTCTGCTACAGATGGCTAAACCTACGAAGTGTGAAAACCACTCACAGTATGTCCAGATTTTCCATTATACTTTTGCTACAGCGAGAGAGTGTACTAGCCAGACCACACAAAACCTCATATTCCTATTCTAACACTCATATAAATATGGCTATTTGCAGTTTGATATAAACCCACTTCCAAGTGACACAAATTAAACAAAATCAAGTCAACCTCTCCACCCACCCAATCACAATGCTTTCAAAGAAGGCATTAATACTGAATGAACGTGCTGTACTGGTATAAAACAGAACTTCTTCTCATGGAAGAAAAATAGCTTTCATTGTGTTATCTGTTTAAATTTATACCACTTTTTTTCTTTTCAAACAAAAAAGGTATCTTAAATGGCATGAAACCATTTATTCAAAGTTTACCTGGTTTTTGTTTGTTGGGGTTTTTTAATCTATGGAGCTCGGAAAGGCCAATGGCAATGTCATCTCACCATTAGAGAGCATTTAAAAGTTGGCAGGACATCAGCACCAGCTCTTCACAAAAGAAAACTAGTCAGGACACACAACTCAGTCTTGATTAGCTCAATTGGGAAAAAAAATGGGAGAAAGTCATGATATTTAGAACAGTCTTCATCTTTTCTAAGTATAAATGGATATAATTTTTATACCTGACCGTTTTAGCAATTCAATTTATATAAACCGAGATTCATTTTCAGAAGAGGAATTCACGGTGATCATATGACAGCCTTGCAGGCTATATCATATTTAACACAACTGTGTAGAGTTGAGGAAGAAGAAAGTAACCTTTAATGAATTTACTATTTTAATAGCAATTACGTTATTTTAGAATCATGACCTTCCTCTTTCCATTTCTGCTTACTGTGCCAAGCAGGACAGGAAGAGAGAAATTTGGCAACTTTTAAACGCTAATGAACTCCATGTCTTGTGCAAAAATCATGTGTTTGTATGTAAAATGTGGTTTCCTGTGTGCAATTCTCTAGCTCATCCCACAAAGAGTAAGCACGCAGTGATCTTCTCAAAGCACTGAGTATTTTCTAAAATATATATCTGTATTTTCTGTTCTGTCTTCAGTTCAAAAAGAAAGAAAAAAAAATACACATATATAAAAATGTGTGGCATTTAATACTTAGCATTAAGTAAATATTTAAAAGAAATATTGTTAGCTCTCCATGGGTAAGCCAAATTCTTTTACCTAGGATGACACCTAACCTCAGAAGCTATCTCATCCTTTACTGAAAAGAAATGAATTGGTCACTGTGATGGAGAGAATGATGAATTAGATAGACTTTGATCTGCATTTGTGCTGTGGATCCTATCTTCATGAAGCTACATTTCAATTGCTGAACTGCACATGAAAAAAAAGCCAAACACCTGAAAACTTTCAGCTTGTTCTTCAGTCTGTTCTTTCTGTACAACTGAGAAGCTACAAAGCATTGATTTCAATTTGCTCTTTCTCACTTTGCCACTATATTTCCAAATTATATTCAAACTCTGAATATTCTGAACTGCAGGCAAAATATTTTCAACACATTTAAGAAAGTTTTGAAGATTAACAGCAAATTATTAGGAATCCTATACCTTTCAGCAGAGAACCCACAAGTGATGACAATGACTTTCAGATAGAGGATCAAAAATATACTGGAATTTTAAAGCATTTTAATGTTTCTCTCCATTACCTAATTACCCAGTGTTTAGTATAATGAAATTAAAACACACTATATTTCAAATTTGCATTCTTTGTGAGCAGGACACCTTTCCTGTTCCATCTTGTTTCTTAATTTATTGCTCTTAATTTATTCCAGTGCTTGTGTAACAAAACATATCAAAATGGGTAAGATACATGTCAAAGTGAGCTACTAGAGACTGATAAAACCAGAATCACAATCTGATGCAAAATGAGACTTCTACAGTCTCAGCTATTCTATTAATATCTCCAGTTCAATACATACATTCAGAGCTATTTTATATATCAAATCCCTTCTGGGCTTAGAAGCAAATGGAGGTGATTAGCACTCTCTGTCACTTCCCACCATTTACCTTATTGACTGTATTGTCAATACTTCCAGAATTAGTCATTCAGTTGGAAATTCTTCTACATTAATAAAACCTCTTTTTTCCCCTCCTCAAACTACTTCAGGTAGGATCAGATGTAGAGAAAAAAACAACCCATGCCTGTTTGCTTGTTTTGCTGTTTGGTTTGGTATATTCTGGATAGAAGAAAATATGTTTAAGGAGAATCACTATCTATTTTTTTCAGCTTGCCAGCTGCCACAGCCTCATTTTTACATTCTTGCCATAAGCGGCTGGCAAACTACCACTATAAAAAACTCCTTTCTTTTTTTCCTGTGCAAACTTGAACTTCTCCAATATAAAATTCAGATTTAAGGAATATTTTTTACTGGAAAATTTCCAGTGGCACTATTTAAGTAATTTAAATAAACAGTAGTGAAGGTGACAATTTGGCTGACATAGTAACATTGCCAGAAACTGGTGTGAATATTAATGAGGTAAAAGATCCATGAAGCCAGCAAACATACTTTAAAGCAATGACTAAATGGTGAAAGTAGAAGTGACATGAAGAAACATAAAAGGGAGAAAATAATATGGTTAGTAAATGATAGGAAGAAAGAATGGGGAGAAAGAGGACTAACAAAAGTTTGAAGAATGGATGAAGAGATTGCACAAGATGAACAAAACAGGAATATGTGTATATCCAGTGTAGTCTGGATGCAAGTGATCATAGAAGCATCTATGCATTACATACCTATAAACAGATACTAGTTTTTATTTGAAGGAATGATTTCTCTAAACTTCAGTGTATTAAAAAAAATCTGGAAAAAAAAAATGGAGGAGGTTCTACTGGCACACCTCCCTCTCAGCAATTTCCCAAATTACTTTAACCTAATTACTGTGTTTGAAAGCTTAGTAGGGGGCATAGGCTAGTGTTTCCCGAACTGTACTGCGCATTTCTTTATAAAGATGCATAGGAAGTGCTTAAGGGAACATAATTTGTTTCTGAAGTGAAGCAACACAGCAGTTTGAGTGTCACTGCACTCCAGCTAATGAGAACAATGCTAACTAGAAGAGTGGACTCGGATGGAATAGTTTCCCATACTGTTCCCATCCTATTTTATATCCACCCAAAGCACTAAAATTCTTGATTAGAGAGCGCAGCACAGGCCCAGGGCTTGAGGAGAGTGGCTGTTCTATGACGAGAGGCTAAGGGAACTGAGCAAATTTAGCTTGGAAGAAAACAGGCAATTGCTGTCTTCAGGTCTTAGATGCAGCACTTAGGAAAGGTCAGATTCAAACTCTTTTAAGAGATGCACAGTAAAGGAGAGAAGGCATAGGCTGCACACAGGAAATGAAACATTCTTCACCATGAGAGCAGTGAAGTCCCAGAACAGGATGCCTAGAGAGACAGTATAATCTTCATCCTTGATGATTTTCAACATTTGGCTGGACAAGCCCACTAGTCCTCTGGTCTAACGTTGAAATTAGCCCAGCTCTGAGGCGGAAGTGGAACTACATGACCTCCACAGAGCCTTCCCAATTGGATTTGTTGGTGATCCTTTTCTCAGTCACTGTGATGGCTGAGGAGTTTAGATAGTTAATGTTTGAAAACATGTCACAGATACCAACATCCTGGATTTAATGCCAAAATTCTGTGGAAGGTG
>JAVHNF010019095.1:27164-43783 GCA_034783455.1 Micropsitta finschii | reverse complement strand
GGTGAACTCTATTTCACACTACAAAAGGAGAAATCAGTCAAAACAAAAAAAAAAAAAAAAAAAAAAAAAAGGTTAATTGTGAAATACTTTTATCTTCCCTTTATTCTTAAATAATTTAGATCTACTCTAATGTAATTCTGCTCTGAATTTGAGCTACTGCTTCATGATTGTGCATCGTATCATTTTATCTGCCTTTTGTCTACAACTACATTTAGTAGGGGAAAGAAAGAAAGTTCAAGTTAAATGCCTTTTTTTGGCCAGAATGTCTGACTAAATGGTTTTGTTAATGAAGTACACTCATCTCTATGGAAAAACTACAAATTCTAGTAGTCTATTTTAAAGGCAGTTATTAGCAAGCATTTCTAATACTCTCACTCCTCTTCAGGAAACTGATTTTTAGCCCCAGAGTAGTTTGCACATACTGACCAGCATTCCTACTGGCCTCAGAAAAATAGATCATCCCCAGATCAATATATATCTAGGAAACTGCAGGAGAAAAACATAATAAAATGCAACTGGGGGAAAATAAGGAAGAAGGAAATTTGGGAAATGTCTTGGATAAGACTCAGGTTCTAAATTCTTTTGGCTGACATTTAAGTTTCAAAGTTAATGCCTTTCTCAAGTTGCTTTTCATCTTAAAGAACTCTGTTATGAAGATGAAAGAAAATAATTTTGTTTATCTAGATTTCTCAACTTCCCCCCAAACACCTATTTTGGAGTTTATCTTCCTTTTTCTAAAAGACATCTTACTTGTACATGAACAAGCACTGATAGATTTTTATTTTCCATGCAGGTAATAAACTGAATTAGGCAATTCCTAGGAGATGAATAATGAAAGGTTACAGTCACTGCTGAATGGTTTTCATGTATTACTGTCATGTCCTTCTCCATGATCAGCTCTATAAAAGTAGATGTAAAGTAGTCCATGATAATAACTAAAGGATCTTTCTGGTAGCTGATGCATTGAGGTTTTTGAATTTTTGATTCCAGACATTAAACCAGCATTTATACAGCCTCCAGAGGATACCACTGTCACAGAGGGGATGACCGCAGTGCTAGCCTGTGAAGTTTCAGGGGCTCCAAAACCTGCCATTTCCTGGAAGAAAGGTTAGCCAGTTATTAAGTTGTAGAAAAGCTGTAATCCATGTTTTCTTGTCCTTTCCTATTACTGAGACGCTGTAGATCCATTTAGTGCATATTTCTTCATTTCTCTGGTTCCGCAAGCAGAGGGTTTGTTGTGGCGCTGTTGTGAGCCAATGGCCTGGATAGGCTGTAATAGTCTTTTTAGAAGAACCAGAATTGCAGAGCTTAGTCTGTGCAGTCTACGTGACACTAATCGCGATGTTTTTCTCTTCTGTGTTTCAGGAAGCCAGATCTTAGCCAGTGGCTCAGTTCAGATTCCTCGGTTCATTCTTCTTGAATCTGGAGGGCTCCAGATAACACCCGTTTTCCTTCAGGATGCTGGCAATTATACTTGCTGTGCAGTCAACTCTGAAGGAGCTCTGAATGCTTTTGTGATGCTGACAGTGTGGAGTAAGGATAATGCTTTGTTTAAAGTCTAACTTTAATCAAGTATTAATCAGTTTTTGCTGTATGCTCAGGAACTTTTCATGAGTAATTATGCTTTTCTAGTTAATAGAGATACTTGTATGATTTAATAGGAATAATGTCTCTATTTTAGGAAACCTATGAAAAATACCCTTTTTGTTTGTAAAATTATGCGTATAAACTCTTATATTTTCTGAAAGGAAGTATATTTAAATATAGTTTTAATCACAACTACAGTTTGACTCAGGTTTTGCCTTGCTGCATCTTGCATTGCAGATTAGACCTTTTAACTGGCTATTTGCAGTTGTTTTTTGACTCCAGGACTCTGCACACAGTATAGACCAGCCCATGCTGTTACTAAGGCTGTGGCCACAGTTACAGCTGGTATGATTTTCCTCATACCTTTGTATTTATTTGTGGTCCTGGGCACTGTTTGAAACCAAACCACGGTGCAGCTAGTCTCTCATGCTGCAGATCGGCACGGCACAGGGCAACCGATGAAATGATTTTTTCCTTCACTATTTGCCCTTTATCTTTATTTTTTTATCTCTTCTGTTGGGGAAGAAAGTCTGATCCAACAGGTTCACATGTGTTACTCTTGAGTTCAGCTTAAGCGTAAAATGTTTTTTTGCTACTAAAGGTAGGAAATAATGAGCCCTGAGCTGGAACTGAAAATAATTAAAACCTGTGAAGATGATGGTGATAAATACAGAAGTGTTGTGGCCTTCTCTCCTTTCTTGAACTTAAACTACTGATTATGCTGCTCCTGTGTGGTGCACATTTGGCTGTTTTTAATCCCAAAAATGTGCAAGTTAAATCAACAAAATTTTTTCCCTTTCAATTTGGGAATATCTGAAAACAATGCTGGCAGTAAATGAAATGTGCTTGTGTCATATGGCCATCATATTTATATCTTACTGGCAATATGAAGTTGGTATATGTATCAGGGTGTTGTAAACTGAGTGATAGCCAGGTAAATGGATCAAGTGAAGGAGATTCTTCCTATTCAGTTTTTAAAGGCATGGTTCTTAAATGTATTAAAGATAGATCCTGTTCATTGTATTGCATTGGAGAGGGAAAAGAAAAGTGACTATAACCTAGTATTTGTGTAGCAACAGCACTACTATAAAGCTAGAAGGCATACGTAAGTACATCAGGAATAATGATAAAAATTCCATGTTATTAGATTTAGCTTTTGGTGACTTCTTCTTGTGCATGTATGAGATATCCCAGTAGACCTTGATTATCTCTGTAGGGATTTGGGACTAACTAACATTATCCACATATCTTCTGTACTCATCCTAGTTGACTGCCTGCTTCAGCTAATGTTATCTGCTGCTGTTCCTGTGTGTTAAGCATAACAGAGATCTTTCACACTAGATCTGGTTGCTGTAGTTACAGCAATTACTGTGTTCTGGGTCTCCAGGAGGTGCTTGCAAAAGGATGTTCTGAAAAATTTGGATAAACAGCAAATCTTTCTTATATGGAAAAATGAGACTACCAGAAGCTCTTCCTTCTTTAACCTCTTTCCTGCATTTGACAAGATTGTAGGGTGCCATTTAGGTGTTCCTCTTTCTGGGTATTTTTCTATTGTATTCTTTGCACAGATTTTCTTTGGTTTTGTTTGTTTTCCCTGCTCTAAACAGTGTGACTTCTTTCCTGACTCATTGTGTGTTTGGATTCGTTCATAATGCATTACAAACATACTTGCTGCCTTATGACTGTAGGGAGTTGACATCAGTGTTTACCACAAGACAAGTGAAAGAGCTTTAGCACTCTTCCTACCCAAATCACTGCCAGCTTAGACTCATACCCTCTGCTGCGTTTGCTTCTCTGCACCCCACAGCCTACCACCTCTTCTTGACACAATGACATTAAAGGGAGGGGAGCTTTCCTAGTGAAGACCTGAAGAGGAATGGCCTGCTTGCTTTGAGTGACAGATGTTAAGTTGCCTGCTCTCTGAGTCAAAATGCTATAATTTCACCTGTACTATGGCTTGTGTTCCTTTCAGATCGCACTGTCATTGTTCATCCTCCTGAGGATAGCACGGTGATCAAAGGAACCACAGCAACTCTGCGATGTGAAGCAACTCATGATCCTAGAATTTCAATCAGGTTGGTAATGTCAGTTCTTGTTTGTGTGTTTTATCCAAGCTTCATTTTGTAAGCTATATGAATAGCATTAGGTGAAAAGTTTCAGGACCCCAGATTTTAACACCAGACCCCTGATTACTGCATTATAAAGTTGTACACTGTATCATTAATCATATAAATCCCATCTTCCATTTCAGCCTTATATATTATTTACAATGAGCTATGTTCCACTTCGTGACTTCAATATAGCCTTTCATGATTTTACTGTCAAGGTTAATACACTATCAATAAAATCAACTTGTCAGAAGCTGATACTTAATGAGAGTAAAAGTCAAAGAGGAGGAATAGGATTGCTGAAGTGTTTACATTGGAGTGCATGAAAGCCACACAAGAGATGCCCATGTTCTTGGAAACAACTTAATAAGTAGGGGCTATATTCTTCTTTAACTGTGTAAAGGAAAACAGAATTTGCCTGAACTCTTAAAATTTTCACTAGGGCATTTTGAGACAGCTCATCATTTTAAAATAAACTTGCCATGAAAATTCATGTAGTCTGAAAGCAACACTAGTGAAAGAAAATGCAAGGAACAGCTTGAAGGCTGCTAGACAGGTGAACTGCAGAACGAACTTTAGAAAGAGAAATCCAGGTGTATATATGTCATGTAGAAATAGTTACTTGTAAGACCATGGGCTATAGTCATCTTTGTGAGTGTTTTGATGGAAACAGCCACAGCAGTTTCATGATGTTACTTATCATGGCAGTCTAATGTTATTACAGCCTTAGCAGTGATAGGCCAACACCTCAGCTGTTAACTGCAGAGTGTGATGGTTAGTTTAAAATGCTGATGCAGGTGGACATAAGAACTTGGACATTTATGAGTACTGCACTTTTTCCATGTAAAACCCATAGTATTGTTTATAAAATACATAGTATCTTGAATGAAATTACATTTCTCATTCTGATCAGTGATCTGAAACTTTAATTTGTAAAAGACACTGCTCCTGAAAGTAACTGTAGGAGCCTGTCATTTTCAACATGTGGTTACAGATGCTGATACCTTACAGCACAGTTCATATAATCTGTTTTGATGCTCTTATGAGTAATTAATAACTGAAATATTGTAATACACAGGTATCTTTGGAAGAAGGACAGTGTTGCAATAAATCCATCCAGCACTTCCAGGATCACAGTAGAGAAAGATGGCACCCTCCTCATCAGCCAGACATGGTCAGGTGACATTGGAGACTATACCTGTGAGGTCATTTCTTTTGGAGGAAATGACTCCAGAATGGCTCGACTAGAAGTGATGTGAGTATTCCTCCTTAAACACACTATGTTTGGTTTCAGACACACTTGGGCATATTTTTTAGCATTTCATTCTAGGTGATCTTAGGAGCTTCTAAGCTTGATTTTTGTTGTGGGGCTTTTCAGTGGAAATTAGGTCTAGTTCGTTCCTAATTAAATTGCCTTGAAGTGTCATTCTTTTGCATGCTGCCATCCTGCACCAAATAGCTGGAGCCTTGGAAGATCTCTCTCCAAATCACTGCATGTACATACTGATCTGGTTGTGTGATTGAGCTCAGGGGATAATTAAGAGGTGGTGGTCCACTTGTAGCTAATAGGGGAGTGTAATGGGACATGCCTGTTCAACATCAGTGACCTGGAGGAGGTGCTGAAGTTGCTCATCAAGTTTGTGGATGGCACAAAATGGGTGGGGGACAGTCGATACCCTTGTGGGCAGGGCCACCATTCAGAGGGATGTAGGCTGAGAAATGAGCCAACAGGAACCTTATGAAATTCAACATAGACAAATACGACATCTGCATCTGGGAGGGATAATCTTTTGTAGTAATACTCACCGGCTGGCAGCAGTTCTGCTGGAAAGAGCCTGGGGATCTTGGTAGAGAGCCAGCCATGTGCCCTGACAATAAAAAGGGTTAACACAAGCATAGTAGCTTGATAATTACCCCTTTTATTTGACTACATATAGTCTACAACTTGAATATTGTCTCCAGTCTTGAAGACCAGAAGGAATAAACTGGTCTGATCTTGTGGTTGACCCTGCTTTGAGCAGGAGGTTGAACCAGAGACATGCTGAGGTCCCTTCCAGCCTGAATCCTTCTGTCATCCCCAAGCTGTAAGTCCTTCCCATAAAGCCCAGGTGCTGCGCTGTGATGCCAGAGTTGTACAAAAATGTTTTCCTCCTTTTAGTAGTTTTTCTCAGTTAAGCATGTATCAGACTAGCTGGTCCCTGGACAGGCATTGCTTACTCTTGCATTCTCTTTATATATCGTTTTTCCGGGGGAAAATATTTTTATGTACATCTTTCTTTATTCCTAAGGATCTTTAAAAATAAAACCAAGAAAATGTTTAAAGTGCAGTTCCATTCTGAAGAAGGTTTATAAAAATGTCATCATGGGGTTCCACATTTTCCATTTCTGTTATTCCAGTGGGGCAAAGTGCACTTCCCTTTAATTTTTATCACTAAAAGCAACAAATGTGCTTTTGGTATGTGTGTGGAGCAGATCAAATGAATAAGGAGGTAATGTTTTATGTAGACTTTTCGTGTGTGTGTTCGTGTGAGTAGTGCCACATGCTTTAATTTAACTAAAATTGCATCTGTTTTTGCTGGTCATGCCTGATCTCTCTGAGAAGATGGCAACTTCTCTTGGCAGTGTAATGAGTTCACCTCCGAGATCCCCTATGCAGAGAGCTGTTTGTACAGCATTACTGTGACAGTGCCAGATCAGATGCCCATTTTCAGAGAGCGGTCATACATCCTTTCTCTAATTAAGCACTCCTCAGCTCTCTTGCTGGAGTGCATTTTACTGCTGGTTTGAATCCAAGAGCAGAAGACAATTCAAAATATATTGCAACTATATAACCAGACTTGCTTTTCTCTGAGGCAGTTTTTGAATGAAGGGCAGAAAATTATCGAGTAAAGAATATTAAAACTTGGACTTTGAAGCAAAGCTATAAATATGTGCTAAACACTTCAGCAGTCTAACCATTTCTTAATCCTAAATAGCAAAAGATGTCCTATACTACCCAGTACAGCACAGCAGGTATATTTACTTGCAGTTCCCTGTTGACCAGTGAGGAACAGTTTTATACTCCGTAAAATTCAGGCTAGAATTTAGCTGGGAGAGGAACATCTTGTTTATGTTGCTGAGGCTGCCTTTCTTACACCCCAGCTTGCTCCACTTGTGTTGGCTGACTCTTCATGCACTGGGATTGGCTCTTAAGCCTGTATCTCTGCTTCCTCCAATCTACTGTTGCCCATCACCTATCACTTCTTTTTCCTGAAGGAATTAAAGAAATAAATCAGACTCAGTCTTTTAAAAGGCTTCAGTAACTGATAAGTCACTCCATCATACCTTGAATTGTGACATTTTATTTCAAAGTAGTGCTGCAGGTAGTGCAATAATGCCAAAGAACATTGCATTCCTTTGCTGCTTTCATCATTATAGTTTGGCTCAGCAGCACAAATCTGTAAGAAATAGAGATACATGATACAACAGAAATGAAATGAAGAAGAAAATATGTGGAAAGGAAATGTCTGAAGTAAAGCTTAAATTAAATTCTAGGTTGTATACGAATGACAGATCTATAACATTCCCTATTCTCCCAGATAATTCTCTTGTGCAGAACATTAACAAACAGGGCATGTACATTCCCATCGATGAGCACTTACACTTCAGTGCCTTGAGTAGCACTAATGTCAGACAAATGTTCAAAGGAGGCCTCTCAACCAATTATAGACTGGAGCAGTCTACCAACGGATAATATCATAGCATACCTAGCTTCATCTGACAACTGCAATTGTCTCATCACCTTTTATCCCCCAGGAACCTGCATGTCCCTCCTCTACTTAGAGGCATGTCAAGAGGAATTTCCAAAGGCAGAAATAAGTTTGTTACTGATTTGTATTCAAACTGATTCAATTCAAAACCATTACCCTCCAGGGTGACCTTCAGTTATTTAATCTCTGAGTGGTCTGGTTTTCTAATCTGTGAAAAGAAGGGAAGAAAACTATTCTTTTCCTTTGTCTTCCCTTTTTGGAAGACAGGATTGGGGAAAAGGTACCATTTCTTGTTAAAGGAACACAGGTTCATAGCACAGCATGGTATACTTTGGTGGTGCAAGCATGATGGATTATTTTTCTCAGTGTGTCTATGATGAAGTAAAATATTTGAAAAGGAAAGCCAGAAAACTAATGAAGAACTTGCTAAAGTGCAGCCAAAGGTTACCTCGCTCATCAATTTTTCACTGATAGTACTTGGGCACAGAAACTAATTGCTAGTCAAGATACTCTAGTCATTCATTTGTCTTCCCTCTAAATGTGTTTATTCTTCATGTACATTACTTGATTTGATTTGCACAAGGTGAAACATTTGCGAGTGTTGTTTCTGTTCTGCAAGAGAGAGATTTTAATTTTTTACTCACCTTTTCTCCCCCTTTCCTACCAGAGCTTCTTTACTGCAAATACAAAAACATTTGCAGGTCTTTTGTTGATGAACTTGTGCTTCTCTTGCATTTGTACAAGTCATAGAATTTGATCCTGGAAGTAATTATATGTTATGAAACATCCCAGCTTCATTTAGTTTACTTTTATAGTCCTGTAAATACTATCCTGAAATATATAGAGAGGGTAAAATAGCTGCAAAAACTGAGTTATCACCATGTATCACTCACCTGACAGGAAACTGTGCCGATTCCAGCTTAAAGTATCCTGAGGGTTCTCAGTGTATATAAAATATGCAGAATTGCCACTGTCTATGCGTGATGATAACTGCTGCTCAATATCAATCTGTCTGCAGTCCGTACTAAAGAAATTCTTTGTTGTATGAATGTGACTGAGAAGTATGGTAATGCTGCATTGTTGGAAAATCAAAGCCCTGTAGAAGCCTCTGTTATGTCACAACATACAGTAAAATCTTTTAGGTTCTTTCTCTATACAAAAATATGGAGAGGACAAAGTAATATAAAAATAGACAATTTATTCCTGGCAGCGAGTTCATCATCTTTAAGTTTTCTTTCACCAGAGAAAGAACTATTATTGTTCTGTCTTCATCAAAAGCAGGTGAGGGGAGTAACCAGTTACAATAAAACCCAGTGGGTTGCCAGGAATGCGCAATATTGCCTTTGTCAGTCACTTATACATGAATTTTGATGCTCTTTTTACCAGAGTATTTCTAATTGCTACTTTTCCAAATTTCTCTCCAATATATCCCATTAAAAAATGGCTTGATTTAATAAAAGTAAAATAAGTAAGAGCAGTGCAAAGTAACAAATCAGAATGATGTCTCATTGCAAACTTTTCATATAGATCCCATATCCCTTGTTTCCTTCCAGTAGCCTATCTCTTTCCCTTTCTGCAGGGACTGAAAACGGAAAGGATGTTAAACTTGAAAATGTACTAGTCCTTCCTCAATAGAAAGAAAGCTTCTGTTTATTTTTCCAAGCTCTCTGTTGAGATGTGATCCAAGAAGTAAGTTTCATTGCCGAGTCTAAATGCACTTGATACTCAAAAGTGAAATACCACCTGCAAATACACTCAGAAATACATTTGTGTATGTTCATCATTGAAGGTATATCAGAAACATGGTTTTAGAAAAGAGAAAGCGTAAAATTCAAAAGCCTTTCCAAGTCATCTGTAGATTCGAGCTTGTGGTGACCACCAAAATGAAATGGGAAATACATCTGTGCATTCTGGGACTTGTCAAACCTTCAGTTTCACAAGTCCACCTCATTATAGGCTTACAAGAGACAAAAAGCCTCAGAACTTGTGGATGCCTTGCAGAAGCCTTCCTGTGTTTAGAAATTGGAGAGGATTCTTTTGCAAGAGAAATTGGAAAGTCCTGAGCAACAGATGAAACATCCCTTAATTTAAAACTTTATGAGCTTATATGAGCAAAACCATCAGGCTGGGCTTAGTGCTTTGCTAGGCTTCCTGACTCAACATCTTAGCATGTTATTGGGGCTAGCAGATGAACCACCTGCTCCTGAGTGAAACTTGTGTGGTGGACCTGATTTAGGAAATCATTTATGAAATAGGAGTGGGACTTTTTATAATCTGACAAGAAAACTTGTTTAATCTCCCTTGCCTTTTGAGTAATCCCTTCTTCATTCCCAGTCTCTCTAATTATCTGCTGTTAAATGCTTTTTCTCAGAAATCTCTCCAAACCATGGTCTGGTTTATTTCCCTCAGCAAATAGTCTCCTTTTAGCTGATTTTATAAAACACTCTATGTTGTTTGCTGAGCGAATATTTCAGCTGCCCTCTGGCAGTGATGAGCTGACTCTTAGCATTAGGGTTTGTGTTTTGAACATGTATCATCTGCAGCTAGCTAATATTTCTCTCCTAGATTGTCACAATGACTTCATGTTTCTTTCTTGCAAATCTGCTACTTTAATTGCATTGTCAGAGGCCCTTCAGGTCACCTGGGTCGCTATGCCATTAGCCTTGGGCTTATCTTTCAGTTACAGATTTAAAAGTGTCCATATACGTATTTTGCTGTCATGCAAAATATGTTATGGAAAACTTGCCTTCATGCAACCCTTCATTAGAGGAGTGAGGCCTTATATATTGTAAAACCTTCATATATTTCCTATTTGGGGCTTCAGTGAACAAAAGAAAGATGATCATGCTGGAATTAAACTTCAGTGTCCATTCAAGGGCTGTTCTGTGCGCTGTGTGGTGTTATACTAAACCTCATCCACTTCCTTGGTGTATCAGAAGTTGAGCAATTTTAGTCTGTGGTCCTCATAGAATCATAGACTGGTTTGGATTGGAAGGGACCTTAAAGATCATACAGTTCCAACCCCCCTGCTTTGGGCAGGGACACCTTATACTAGCCCAGGTTGCTCAAAGCCCCATCCAACCTGGCCTTGAATACTGCCAGGGATGGGGCAGCCACAGCTTCTCTGGGCAACCTGTTCCAGTGTCTCACCATCCTCACAGGGAAGAACTTCTTTGTAGTATTTAATCTAAACCTACCCTCTTTCTGAGAGGGAAACGAGCATTCTCCTCTCAGCAAACTTAGGTATGATGTCTCAGCCTTTGAAGACTTTGTGTTTTAGGAGTAGCACAGATGCAAAGGTCATTTAAACTTTCCATCTGAGAATACGTCTCCTTTCTTGGCCATAAAACTAAATACTCTTCCTAAAGAACTGTTGAAATTACCATTCCCTGCAATGATTTCTTGGATGTTAGCATCAAGGAAAAGTAATTTTCTTAAAGATAAAAAAGAGGCAATGATCTCTTTTGGGAATGTGAATGTTCATGATGGTGGTACAGGTTTCATTTATCATCCCTTCCACACAGTATGTGGTAGCAAATGAACAGGAGGTAAAGTGTAAGAGCTTGCTAAAGTAGGAATTGCTATTTATTAATCTCTGCTTTTGTATACTACAAAGTAGTACACTTCTGTGCTGAAATGTTTGTGTAGTTTTAAATATTTGTTTCTGTCCAGGTGTGTTTCTTAGGCACTTGTTATGTCTTCCTTGAGGGATTCAAATTTGTAAGCACCATCTGTTGCTGTTTGGTGTGGACACATATGGCTAAAGAATATATTAGTGGAGATAGGGATGTGGCTGCTGCAGCTCACGCTACTCGATCTCTGTCGGAACAAAAAGTGCCCGTTTTCCTTCATGCTGCTGAGCGATTACTATTTTGTGTCAAGCTAAGAGAATAATCAAAGAAATCCAAAACCTAAGGAAGACAGAACCCATGTTTAAATTCAATTTGTGCTTTAAAAAAATATGGAAAGGGGAATGGCCCCTTTCCTCCAAAAGTCTTCTGAGACTTGTATGATAAGAAAAAGAGACTGAGCCGTAAAGTTTTTCTTAGTTATTTAGCCTCTGTCTTCAAATGAGTTGTTAATTCAACCCTTCTAAATGTGTGGGGAAACAAGACTAGTGAGATTCATGCCCTGAAAGTATCTTTAATATATACCAGGAGTGTTTATTTAGTTCCCAGAAAAGGAGTTACATGGAGAGAAGTTTGCTGTGATCTCCAGCTCAGCCATCCCTCCTACATTGCTCCCTGTGTGACCATCTTCTGGAAGAAGCTGAAGCCACAACCCATCTCCGAGCTCTTCCTCATAGGGCTTGGTGATAAATGAAGAGGGGACTGGGACTTCTGTAAGCCGTGTCACAATGAGATGTTTCACTCTCCTTCAGTAATTCCCTTTGCCACCTTAATCACAAAAACACTTTTCCCAACCAGCTTGCTTAGGGCATAATGATAAATTGTAGTAGAGGATAAATGTTTATTATAATTTGAAGTTTCATTCCAAATTAAGTAGCATGCTCCTATAGTCTCTGGCCATATACTAAACCCCCACTCCAAGCCTTAAAATGACAGGTTTATTTTACCATTTTTGCCTTGCAGGTCAGTTGTCTTCCTAGCTTGTTTCCAGGTCCCCCTCTTCCCTAAACTTGTTTCTCCAAGCTTTTGCAGTGCTGTTTTCAAAGTATGCTTCCTCTGGGCTCATACATACCGTTTCCTGTGCCTGGTGTTTCTTCCAGCCCAAAAGCAACCAGATCCTAAGTTTCTGTGTATCAGAAATCTGAAGCCTGCAGGCTTCAAGGTTGATGCATGGCTTTTTTATTTTGGGGCTAACTCCACAGTGTAGGCCATCATAAACACTTAAGCAAAAGCATTCACAGTTTTAACAGAAAAGTAATCAAACTATTGTCTACCTCTCCATATGTTCCTCAGTCTTCCAGTAGAAACCCCACTTCAGGACACATTTACTGTTCTGGCTTAAAGCCAGAGTCTGTATTTGCTTTGAGTGGCTAAGGAGTTGTGTTTTTTAAGTAACTGTAAGGCTTCAGTTGTATGATATTTTACAACCAGGAATTACTACATTTTTAAATTAAGCATGTGAATTACCCTCATGAATTTCTGCTGTGGCCAGAGCAGATTAGAAGCAGTATTCACTGAGGAAGGGTTGCCCTCAGCTTTCCTAAATAGGAGAAGTAGGTTGAATGGGTGAAAACTGGCTCTCCTTGCTTTTCCTTCACCCTGAAATCCTTGTCCTTCTTAGGAACCCTGATGATAAGGTGCAGAAATCAGGCTAAAATATAATGGCTGAAGGGCTCTTATCCTTTAGTACACATCAGCATTTAAGGGACGCAGCAGAATTTTGTTTTATCACTGCACCGTGCAGCCATGAGTACAAAAGAAATGTTTTTTCTACAAATTGCCTTTATGTGGAGAAATTACACATTTTAATTGAGCTGCTGTTTTATTTTGTTTTTTGAAATGTTTCATTTTGTATTTCCATGGGGTTTCTTCAGGCATTTTCACTACATTTTCTGGTTGGGTGCTTCCAAAAAAATCCTTATTATAGAAAGGAAAGATTCTACCCATGACAGGATAAGCCTGAATCCACGAGTAAATCAAGCTGTTCTGTAGCCTAAGAATACGTATGGTAATTTTGATTAGTAGCTCTATATGGATAGTGTCAATGTCTTCTGCTTCCTTGAGTATGAAAAATTCCATGTTAAATTGTATCTCCCATGTGTTTTACTGTTCATATGTATTACTGCTGTCACATTGCTGGGATATCATCATAAGAAGGGGAAAAAAGTGAGAGAGGAAATTTATTGACCAACTTGTCTCAGTCAAAACCAGTATGAAAACTGGCTTTTTTCCACATTTAACAACATTTCCATTAGCTGTTCTAAGAGTCAGCCTTGGGACTTTCAGCATAATTTATTTTTTTCCCCCAAATAGAATGAGATAGTGAAGAATTCGAAGATGTCTTTCATTTGTTTAATTGGAGGATAGCTGCTGGTAATTTTATGTCTATCATCATACAAGTCTGATGTCGTATGCCTTTAACTGCCTGTAAGGCTGTCACTGAATGAAATGTAGACTGATTTTTCTGTGTTGTTTTTTCTCCATTTCTGTTACCCTTCACAGCGAACTGCCTCATTCCCCTCAGAATCTTCTGGCCACTCTAAATTCCTCATACAGCCGCAGTGTGATGCTCTCCTGGGTGCGCCCCTTTGATGGAAACAGCCCTGTTCTCTACTACATGGTCGAGCTCTCCGAGAACAGTGAGTGAAGTTTCAGCCTCATGTTTTTCTCAGTTATTCAGCCTTCTTTCAGACTCATCTGTTACCAGAGCTACTAACAAAACACTGTATGTTGTATGCTAAATGAGAGACTGTGCGTGGAGGGTTTAACACTTGACTATGTGCATGCGGTAAGAGTTGAACAACAAAAAGATGCTTGAGATGTGGAAAGTGATAGAGGAAAGCCTCAATTCCACCTCTAGCATTGCCAGCCAGACTTGAAGCACAGCAGTTCATTCCTCAGTACTTCAATTCAGCATCCATAAAATAGCAGTAGTTGTTTTATGTCTTCCCATTGTTGTCTTTTGCTCTGGTTTCATAGATCTCTGGATGCATCCAGAGCCCCAGTTTCACCTGAAAAATGCAGGCAGGAGGATAATGACAAGGAACTGATGGTCTGTCAAAGGAATAAACTTGGATGTCAGTAGGAGCTACTCTCTTAACTGTATATGGGTTCATATATTTTCTCTGCTTTCCCTAGGTCATAATTTTACACCCTTCTTTTTAGTAGGATAAGGATGCCTAACTAAGGTATCCAAATACCTAGCTTCATGGATTACAATCCTGGTCGTTGTGACATGCCATTTCTCATAGTTTTGTCATGCTGTATCTGATTCTTTGTGGCTCTCAGTTTGCAAGGTTATTCAGGGTCATTGCTAATGCCTCTTTAGGAGTTGATGGGAAGATGAGGTTATGTGGAAATCAGTCACCTTGGCAATGCTTTGTAATCTCTATCACCATAGAAGCTGGAAATCCAAGCCTAACAATTGATTCTTGATGAAAAAATTAAGAGCATCACTTTTTCTGACATGTGGAAATTAGCCACTGCATAACTGAATGTGAAGCAGTCCTGATTTCTGATTAACGAGAGAGAAGCATTTTGTTTCACCACACAGAGAGCTTGAGATGAAACTTGAGCTTCAGATCACATACAGCCCTTTTGCTTGGCAGGCAGGGGTGCATAGCTTTTCAGATGTGGAGGTCCCAGAACTGTTGATCTTTACATCTGTTAAGCACAGTGCAGTTTTCTAATCCTAGCAGAAATCCCAAGTCATGTCCAGGACTGCTGTCCTTAAAACATTTCTTTTTGAACAAAGACTCCTGATCTTTTGGTGAAGCAAATGACTGAGAAAATTCAGTGTTCTGCACTCCCAACCCCTCTCTACCTTTTTATCACCACCTTCTTTTTTATTTTGACTCTTCTTCCCCTCCTATTAAGGAGTTACAAGCCAGTAACTGCTTTCTAGCTTTTCTTTACCTGTTCTTTCACCCAAGGACATTACACTTGTATTTCATGTTTCCAAGAGGCTTTGACAACGACAAGCTAATAAAGCCTCAGTCTGGGAATATGATGCAAAGGTACTAGAGGTAGGTTTGTACATAGAGACAACACAGAGCTGGCAGAATGTAGGTCCTGCACTGGGCTGCAGAACCGTTGGTTGGGAATCAACTTGACTGAGAAGAGTCATTAAAAGAAGAGGCAGCTCACTTGATGCCAGGACAAGTTTGAAAGGTCTTCAGGTGCTTTTCTAGCAAGGATGCTTTGCAGTTGGTCTAATATAGGAATGGGGTAAATGTGCCATCATTCTGAAAATGCTGTAATTCATTCATTGAAATATATAGAAGGCACAGCAAAAAAACAACAGTAGTTTTCCAGAAATCATGCAGACAGTCCCTCAGAATTCCACAGGATCCTGTGAACCCTTGCTCACTCCATGATAGATCCAATAATTTTGGTTGATGGCATTGCAATCTGCCACTGAGAGAGTCTCATTATCACAAATCATAGGTAGATGTACTTCAGCAAGCTTGTAGCTGCAAAAAACAAACACAGCTGGCTCGTTGTGAATTGAGCGTCTTAACTCCCAGGAATACTCTAGATCTTGCTGTCCTTTCAGTTTTCATCTTTATCTTTGTTTACTTTGCTTTTATGTGCAATGTCCAAGTGGTTACTCACAGAAGTAGGACCTCAGTGAGAAGAGAGGAATCTAAGCCCTTAAATATTCTGCTGTTGTTGTGTTCTCTTATTTCATATATTATTGTTCAGCTGTACGGATGCTGGTAGAATAGTAGAAACAATGTCAACAGTGACTTTGGTTTGGAAAGCTGACTTTGATGTCTGTGTATTGTCACTCTCTTGTTTTGTTTTTTATTTTCTTGAAGTGTTTGTTTTTCAGAGTTGTTTTGATCTCAGTAGTGTGTGGTTAATATTTAGTTTCTACAGACCTCCTACTCCTTTGGAAAACACCACCCTGCCTTTGTTCCCACCCATCCCAAGTGATGTTTGTGAATGAAGCTGATATTTGATCTTGTGTAGGTATAGTTTTGTCTGATATGACTGTGCAGAATCTCTCTTTGTTTTTCAAAGAAAAATTCCTTTCAGGTTTTCCGTCAGTCCTGTTTGTGCCACAGAAAGAGTAACTGTCAAGGAGTCAACATATGCCCTCTGTGAGCTCATCTGCCTGCATCAGTAGATCCTTCACTGTCAGCAGCAGTGCAATGTGTTTGACTCCTAATCCCCATTTGCTTTCACACCTGTAAAGGTTAGGGAAGGACATCAAAATTATGATTTATTTCCCAGTTAGCAAAGCTGCATAGGATACTTTCTTCTTAGTTCTGTGGAGTTTTGATACATGGAGTTTGCTTTGCAGTTACAGGTGCTGAAATGTAGTCTAGCTTTGTTAATTTTTTAGCTGTTTTGAATCACTTTCTAATAGCTTTAGGATCCATTGTATGTTCTGAAGCATGTACCATAAATGAATACATAATAACAGTATCTGTTTCAGAGAAATAGCTGAAGAGGGTTCAAAATAATGACTAAATTTCAGGGGGCTAATTACTGGCTGCATTAGAGAGAGGAGTGTCGCTCCACCTGGCATGGATTAGAAC
>JAVHNF010019095.1:0-14688 GCA_034783455.1 Micropsitta finschii | reverse complement strand
CAGGAGCAGATCAGCACGTTGGCATCTTTGTCACAGGGAATATTGACTGGCCATATAAGCTGTGGATTTATACCAGAACGTGGTCTATTAATCCCTTATTAGTCCTCTGGCATTGCTTTAGCCGCTGATAACTAATCAGCTACTCAAAGCTCTTCAAAAGTCACCAACTTCGAGAATGTAGCTGAACTCAGAAGATGCTGAAAGATCGAAACTTAGAGAGGAACTAGCACATAATATCACTTAGATAAAATGACAGAAAGACTTACTGGCAAAGCACTGAACATCGTCACACTAAGGTCAGGCAGGTTGACTGTCGCTAAATCTTGAAAGTCTTTTCAGAGTGATATTAAGCCTAATCCTTTGATGCTCTGTATATACAGATCTTTCTTCATCAGAGGTTTCTCCAGCTGTTCCTTACTTTGATGCTACTTTTCACACGGATTTGTGCCAGCCTTCTGCATAGGGCAGTTTTTACTTATTTAAACAGCGTTGTGCAGGACTTTCCAGTAACATAGGAAAACTGAAGTTTTCCAATACCTTTTTATAGAAGAATAGATTTCTGAGAAATATAAGAATCTTTCTGGATGGTGATGATATTGTCTCTGCTCTGTACTATTTAACATGTTTGCCTTTTCCAGCAGGTTGATTTGAGAAAGCAAAAGCAAAAGCTTCCATTCTTTATTTTGGGTCCCTTCCTTTTCTCTCACTATCATGAATATTTCTGAACTTCTCTCTCCGAAAAATTCATACTCCTTCTTAGATTTAGGTAAGGCAAGGTTTAAAAGCAGAGACTAAACTTTCCTTAGGCTCTTTGCATTAACATTAGCCCACTTTTGTCTCTACTAGGAGTAGTATAGCTTTCTTGTGATGCATATCCCAAAAGCCAGTCTTATGTCCTAAAGTTCATAGGTCTCACCGTTTAGTTCTTATTGTTTTGTTTTCCCTTCTGTGCCTTGCATGGACACACTTTGAAAGGATAGGAAAGCCTGAGAAAAGGGCCCTTCCTGCATTAAAATGTGGAAGAGTCACCAGACTAGTGAGTCTTGATGGTGCGAAGAGAAAGGTTAAAGCAAGATGAGCCAGGTCCAAAGTAGTCTCTTCGTCAGGCAATGGGAGGTGAATCAGAGATGTTTATAAGACAGGCAAAAAACCTAGAGAAAACCTGGCTGCCTGAAAGCTTCTTACTTTATATATGAAATAATCTTGAAAAAGGAATCTCTGAATAAGGAGAGTCCTCTGCAGCCATTCAGTTTTATCTCACTAAAAAGATACTTCCTTTAGTTTTCCCTCACATATTTTTGGCAAAACCATCTTCCTCATTCACTTCCTTTTGGGAGCCTACCAACAGCTGGGGAGCATTCGTGGCCATTTTTGGGCCCAGCTGCTCCTGTGCAGAAGGAGGTTGGAAATGTAGTGGCTGGATTTTTTATCTCTCAGTTTTGTCACTGTTAGGTGTCATTTGCCATCTGCTGCTTTCTTTTTGTTTGGTCATTGTTTTGGGGATTTGGGGGTGGGCTGGGATTAAATGATTTCACAAAGGGTGTGAAAAGAACAGTTGTCTCAGTGAGGCCCCTGGCCCCCAGCTCTTAATAAAGAAATCAAATCTTGTCCTTGGGAGAAGAGGGCATTTCCCAGCTTCAGGAAGCAAACTCATCAGGTAGTGCCAAGCCTGATACTACTGAATTTCAAATATGGGCATGTGTAGAATTGCACAGACCATTTTTTCTACACACATGCTGCAGTTCATAGCACAGCAGAAGGTGTCAGGCAGGATTGTAGGGGAATAGAATTTGTGGGAGGAATCTCATGCCTCCATGGCAGACTCTCCTTACCATTCCTACCAGGAATGTGCAGCTTTAGCACTTCCATCCAGTTCATTAAAAGAACAACCAAATCTTCACATAGAGGAATACCTGACGTTCCCCAAGCCTGCCTTATGTGAGGCTGCTACTTCAAAGATCAGGAGCTCCAAAGGAGTAGGAGACTTTTCTACAAGCCCCTGCTAAAGATCTGTATTTAACACCAGTAGTCTGGCTGTCAGAATCTCTTCAGGATTTACATGCTATTTGCACATAGCTAGAGACAGAACAATTACATATACACATGCTTAACCATAATGCCTCCTCTCCATTAGCTCGTCAGCAAAGCCTTTTTAATGACTTTTATCTAGACTGCTTCTATAACCTTTTCTACTAGTAATGCTGTGCATTAACTTGCAGTCCTAGTGGCTGAGCTATTAACAGATTTCCAACCACGTGAGCTTTATTGGGAAGAAAGTTCGTTTTGTCTGACCAATTTGATCTGCGATTCTGATATGACTCCCAGATGGATCTCCACTGTGAGACAGTTCAGGAATACTTGCAACATGATGAAGTACAGGTTTAAAGACTAAGAATGTAGCTGCTTGGGGATTACTCTTGGAACACCTATCTATTTGACATTGGTAGCTTCCATACTGCTTGACAAGAAACTTGCAGGGAGACAATAGATATCTACCACTAAATTAGAAAATCCTTTATGTGGACAGTCACAGTTTCAGTGAGATACTAACCATGATCTTGGAAAAGTGTTTGAGTTTTAAAGTGGCCAGGAGGTCAGTTCTTATTTAGCTTCTGTCAATACCCAAGGAAGTCTTTAATATCAGGACATAAAAGGAGAGCTTTATACTGGCACTTAGATTTGAGATTATAATGCCAATATTTTACTGATTAAAAATATAAAATATATTATGTCTTCTGCAGTATAATTAAGCTTATGCATATCAGATGGACCATGTTCTTTACATCTTTTAAGTGCATTCATTGAGATAGAATCATAGAATTATCCACATTTCTGACACTATTAAACCTGTCCTGGAGTGCTTGCCTGAGCTTTTTTTGAGGACTTTAAGGACTGCAAATGAAAACTTGGAGCTTGCTGATGCAATTTTCAGTATTTTGAAGTCATAGAAGCACAGCACGGTTTGGGTTGGAAAAGACCTTAAGGTCATCTAGTTCCAATCCTCCTGCCATGGGCAGGGGCACCTCACACTAGACCAGGTTCCTCCAAGCCCCATCAAACCTGTCCTTGAACACTGCCAGAAATGGAGCATTTGCTTCTTCTTTGGGCAGCCTGTTCAAGTGCCCCACCACTCACTCACAGTAAAGAAATTCTTCCTTATATCTAACCTGAATTTCTCTGTTTAAGTTTGAAAATTATAAGTAGAAATGTATCTTACAGACTCATCAAACCCTTAGAATAAAATCCTTGTGATTTTGAAGTTGCTGGAAATTTGCTATTCCTTATGCAGCATCTGTGGGATCCTCTGCTAAGGAAAATAATGCCCACAGAAATGAAGCAGCAATGTGCATGCTGATTAGTGTTCCAGGAAACCAAAGGCACTGGGAGTGGTTGTACTGTCAACTCTCAGGTCTCCTTGTGTGTGTTGTGCTTTGGGAAAAGCAGGCTCTTACTTCCACTGCTGAAATTCTACATTTCTTCAAGTGTGGCTGTCACTGAGCAGCACATGGCTTTGTGTATAGATTTTCTGTACAATAATTATGTTACAAAATCAACCTAGCATCTACAAATAGAGGTGACTTTCTGATAAAAAAAATTAACTTGAAGGCTTTTTTCTTCCACAAGAACAAAACTCTGGCTGTTAACATTATTTGAATATGCAAATATGCAGGAAAGAAAGAATTTTGATGATTGGAAGAAATCTTATTCACATTAACCATTTTAACCATTAATTATGTGAAGTGCTGCACACAAAACCAAATTGAAACATATATTGTGGCTCTCATAATAAACAGTTTCATCAAAGGACATGAAGAAGACGAAGATACTTCTTAGTAGAGGACTGTAGCCAAAGCAGCTTGTCATTACTTTAATATTTATGACTGTGTATCAGGATGATTTGGTGAATCTCTTTAAGTACAAAAACTTTATGATGTCTACAGGCCATTAAGATGATATTATAACCTTCACAAAGCATACAGAGAGTTATGATACATGGCAGGAAGTAGGGCCCAGATTCTAATGAAACATTAGAGTAGTATCAGATAAATTCTGCTATTAGAACTCAATAATTATGCACAGTTCATAAATTGTAACATCAGGTTTTAAATTAGGGTCAGAAAATTCTGAATAATGTGTGGTTTCTGAGGTTAAAAATATAGGCAGAGCTAAATTTTCAAGCCATGGTGTAGTCATCAGGGGGGTTTGGTGACAGAGAGGGCATGAGAGGATGTTCCTGACATTCCAAACTTGACATCTTTAAGGGTTCCTCCATTTTTCTGTGTTGAGATTTCTGGATTGTCGATGTCTTTGATAAGCTTACCCTGCCCTAGCTCTGTTGGCTGCAGCCTTACTATAGCTTGTACACCGGTTAAGAAGAGTGACCCTTTATGTGTCTTTCAAACAAAACAGCTTTGGGTGGAAAAAGGGGCATCTTTACATGTTTGAACTTAATTTCTTTTCCTTACAAAGACTCATCTTCCAAAAGTACTTTGAAACTTTAAAAGTTTGTGACCTGTTTTTGAAAAGTATGGCGCAAACCACTATTCTCAGTGGGAATTGTGGATACTTTTTAGAATCATAGATCATTGAGGTTTGGTACAAGTTTTCCCTTGGAAGCAGAAGGAACAAAGCTTTTCAGGCTTCAAAACCACTTGTGGATAGTTCCTTTCTTTGTGGAATACAAATGCACATGGCTGTCAATAGTAATATTTTTGAAGCATCATTAAACTTATTTTATAGGATTCAAAGTGTATTAGTCCATTTTTTATACTCAAATAGCTGTTTTCTTCCTAAACTTACTATAAGCTTGGTAATTTCAGAAAAATAGACCTGTCTATTAGTATTCTTTCCTCTGAGAATTATAGAAATGACATCCTAAAGCAATAAGTTGAAGAAATTGCCTGGAAGGTATTTAAAGAGATATTATACTAAATGGCAAAATATTTAGGTGTTATCTTCTGTTGTTTGAAGCCATTATGTTCTATGGTAGTTTTTTTGTATTGAGAAAACATCTGTCTAATTAAATACTTGGCTTAAAATGTTTATGCAACTTTTAGTAGATTAGAGGATGTATAGGCTCAGAATATATATAATCAATTCAATATACATGAATGAATATCATATCAAGATAAAATGAGAACATCTCCAATTCCCAAGAAAAATCGTTATTGTGTGTGATATGACTGGTCTTAATTCTTTAAGCAGCAGTAAATAACAAACAGATGCTGTTGACAGATTATAATTTTCAATTAGAACTGTAATTGTGCAGACTCCATGTTTCCTTATCTGATCTGGGGAATTGAGCAGTATTAAGACCCAAGAAATCTCTTTTTGAAGCTGTTCATTCTCTGTGCAGTCATGGATAATTGAAAGAGATGTGTTTACCTATCATTACCTAGCTTCTATGTCAAATCTGTATGAGAAACTCAGCTGTGGAATAATAAGCTGCAGAAATCATTTCACCCCCTCTCCTTGAAAGAATCTCCAATACAGAATGAGAAATTAACCCAATTACTCTTCTTTCCGAGTCACTGCTGGCTACTCTTGCACAGGAAGTGCATTCTTCTCTCAAGGTTGTTATTACTTTATGACTTGCAAGTGACAGTTAGTGGGTTCTGTGTTCATCTTTCTCTTTTGTCCCCTCATCCCTCCTCCACACTGTTTTATTTTCTTTCCCTCTTTGCTGCTTCAGTGCCAACAGCTCCACCACAGAATGTGCGAGTGGAAGCCGTGAACTCCACAACCATCCGGTTCCTCTGGACCCCTCCACCCCAACAGTTCATCAATGGTATTAATCAGGGATACAAGGTAAATAAAAGCAAGATTTCTGTGACTTCAAATAGCATTTGCCTTAGCAGTTCTGATAGTTCACAATTAGAAGTTGAATCTAATAATCTCCGAATCTCCAAAGCGACTATATCTCATCAGGGGTATCTTACAGAAGTAGAATGAAGTCAGAAGGGAGCAGTTGTTGCTCCTAACATTTGCAATTTATGTAAGTTCTGAAAAAGGAATATGTCATTGACTAAAAGTCTTAATACCTTCATCATTTATCTGGAGAGTTTCCAAAGCCAGAACACAGTTCAATGTCAAACAGGCTGGAAAGTCAACACAGGAGATACATATCGTCCTGCCACTGAAAATCAGCCTTGACATTTCTACTTACTCTAATGCAAAATTCCCATTAGTTTCATTAGAAACCAAGACATCACCCTAAATATTTTCTTAACTTTCCCACTGTGATGATTTGGGAGATGTAAGAGTGTAAAATGTATTAATCATGCTTGATGACATGGAGTTAGCATGGCAAGTCCCTGTTGATGCGGCAACTGGCAGTATCTATTACAGTACGCAGAGCAGAGAGTGCTTTACAGAGCACTTGTTGGTACTTTGACCAGTGGAGTGTATGCTGAGGAGGTAACTGGAGTGGTTTATTTCTGTCTTTCAGGAAGGACTGTTTAATAGAAACTCCTTCAATGGTTCAGCAGTAAGGGCATAATAAATGAAGGGTTTAAAAACATTCATGGAATGAACAAAGAGGAATCTTGTAGAAATCACAGAGCAGGGAAAGGGAGGACAGGTATGGTTTAGGAGCAGGGAGGAGGAAGGCTGATTTAGGTGTTTGGTGCAGGAATGTTGAGTGGGCTGAGAAGAATGTTCAGAAGACAAGCTGTGAATTGAGAGATTGTAGGTGGATTTAAGAAGTTTCAGAAGACTTGATCCTTCTCTGAACATGTCTCAAAGTGATGGAGACACTGAGACAGAGGCATGCATGGGAGCTTTAATATTTTTGTGCAGATTTCTTCTCATGAAATGGTTTCAGACTCCCACTGCTGGAATACTATGTACATGTATAGAATCATAGGATCAACTAGATTGATCCTTTAAGATCAGATTAAGAAAGACCTTCAAGATCATGTGTACGTCTGTTTTTTCAAGAGACAGTATCAGCTTTCAAGACTAGGTGACTGACAGGGCTGCAGGAGTGTATCCTGAAACCTCAATACAGAAGGTAGTACTTGGCTCCTGTTCAGACTCTGGAGAATAACAGCACTTTTGGGGCTTAGTGGTCTTCAGTGCAGTATAATTTTCTGGTGCAAGTCCAAGCATTGTAAGCCCAGTCAGATTTGAAAATGTCATATTTCAGATTTTGATTCTTTGTTTTATTCAAACAGGTTTTCAGTCTAAAGATCCCTACTCTCATTGCATAGCTGCCTCTTAATTTATGTTTCCCTTTCTTTAGTAATGGTATAAAATAATTAAAACCATAATTTTATTTGTCAGTGGTCAGTGGAAACTTTTGAAATGACCAAAATTTTCTTTCTTTGGATTTCTTTGCAGTAAATTGCAACAGCTTTATCATTCCAGGTTCTCATAGGGGTTGTGAATTGCAGTACGAAGACTGTGAGAGCGTGTCTGTCAGTTACTCCTATAGTTTTTTGCATGGTTTATAAATTACTTGTAGTAGTCAAAGCTGGGCCTTTGCTTTTCTTAAGGATGAAACCCAGTTTTTCCTTTAACTGACAGAATTGTTCTCCTGTATTTCCTGCACATGTTTCCCAAAGAATGTGCAATGAAATACACTCAAAAAAGAACGGTTCAGACCTCCAAAGTTCTAAATGCCAACTGTAATCCACAAAAGTGATTTAGAAAAGAAAATAAAACTTACTATCCCGTCAGCCATTTTCCATTCTTATCTTTTCTTTGCAATTGATTTGCATTTCAAGAAGTTATAAAGTGCACCTTTGCAAATATGAAATATCCCTCACAAAATTACTCCTTACAGTCCCCTCACTGCTTTCTGGTTATCAGGAACTATAGTCATTGGCAAAACTGTCAACTGTGGCTCATTAATTTCAGGCATCTATTCATGTTTATGAGCTTGAAATCAATGCAAGTAGCGAGATTTACACAGACACTGAGTAAGGCCTAAAATTTTAACAGGCCATACCATAAGGATTTTTGGACCAAATAAAAATTTCATCAGCACTTTCAAGGTTTAGATCCTGGAGCTTGTTCAGGCAATTTCAAAAATTGTTTTAAAAATTTCAAAGTCATTTGCCAAAAATGAATTTTTTAAGCCCTCATTTAAGCACTCCACTCTAAAACATATCCATCACCGAGAAGATCAACGGAGATGAATGAAACCTTGAAGGACTGAGCACATCTGACAAGCATATTATTTTAAATGCATGAAAATGTCTTCAGAAGTCGAACTTTTGGGACTCAGGTGTTGAAAATTGTAGTAATCATCTTTCCAACCATTTTCTATTCTTTCTGTAGTTCCAGAACTGCTTGAATCATTCACAGTGTAGGTATCCCCAAACCACCCAATGCTGGAATACTCTTAGCCTATCAAGCAAGGCTGGTCAATGGGATGCTGGGGAGAGAGTAGAGGAGGGGTAGGAAGATGTCTGTCTCCTTCCTCCTTCTCCCCCTTATCCCACTAACCTTTCTAACTAGTGGGATCTTAAAGGAATCCCAAAATAAGAGGAAGTATTTATCTCAGGGTAGCACTGAAAGTATTTTTCTTCCTTCAGCTTCTTTTCAGCAGCAGAGCCTGTCCATGGTAGTCAGAGCAGCCCAGAGAAAGCCAAAAGACTTGTGTCATGCAAATAATAATTTGCTATAATTTTGGCACTGTTCAGTAGCAGAAATTGAGGATTGCAGTACCTCCATGGTATCTGTATGTCCCCCATCACTAGTATTACACACATCCCTCCAGTTCTCATAGTAACAGTGTTCTATCCATCTGTTCAGCGTCAGAGCTGACAGTAGTTTAACAGCATTGCTTGTTTTTCCACAATCAGATTAAGATGGGTTTGGCAGCCAAGGATGCTTTGATTCCAAATAGACACAACTTCTGATGAGAGCTCATCCATGTTTAAATTTTCTAGCTTCTAGCATGGCCAGTGGATACTCCAGAGACTGTGACTATAGTCACCATTGCTCCAGATTTTCATGGTGTTCATAGTGGCTGTATCACCAACCTGAAGAAATACACTACTTACTACACATCGGTTCTGTGTTTCACCACACCTGGCGATGGACCACGCAGCACACCCCAGCTCCTGCGCACCCTTGAAGACAGTGAGTACTCAGCACTCATGGAGAATCTCAGTCCTCAGATTTATTTATCAGATTTTGTTATATTTTTGATATAAAAGCCAAAATATTTAGATCTTAAAATTTGACCTCAGGTTCACAATCAGTTTGCAATCTCTTGTCAAGTTACTTTGCGTAATGACCTCCGCCAGTTGTCCAGTTGTGTTCCTTTAGCCAAATTAATGATATTTAATGTTTTTTCATTATGGATTAAATCTGGACGAATTTTTTTTACATTAGATGGAAGCTTAAAGCTTCATGGTCTGGTTCAGCTAACACAGAACATGTTGTTTATGTCTGTGAATCCTTATGCTCTTAAATCCATGTTCAGGCACCAAATAAATGTGAAGTGATCTGCTTAGGAACTGAGCACTGGAACTTCCTGTGGAGGTCAGTGATTCATAGAATGGTTTGTGTTGGAAGGGACCTTAAAAACCATCTTAGCTAGTTCCAACCCCCTAACGCAGTCAGGGACACCTTCCACTAGACCAGGCTACTCAAAGTTCTATCCAGCCTGTCTTTGAACACTGCCAGGGATAGAGCAGCCACAGGTTTATAATTAATTTTCAGTTGTTTTCTTCTGTGAGTCAATATATTGAAAATATCTGTATTTATATTATATTGCAATTGTTTGTATAAATGAACCAGAACCATAGCAATGCAGTAACTTTCATTCTGCAAAACTAGAGTCAGGATGAAATAAAATGAGCTAGATAGTTCAGCATATAAATTATTCCCTGCATCAGAAAATATTTTGGCCTCTGTGGTCCCTTGGAAATGTTTGCTCAAGACATATTTGCAACTAAGAAGTCCAGTGTGCATCTGATGCAGGTAACAACTAAATTTCAGTGGCCTTCACAGCTGTGTCCCCAGAGTGATCTTGGCTCTGGCCAGTGCTTCAGGATCTTCCTGTCATGGTTGATCAGAAACACTGCTGCACATCTACAGATCCAAATCAGAATAAAAAAAAGTCCAATAAATCCATGAAGGAGTTGTTTTTAGAAATCCTGCTTTGCCTTAATAGGCATCTTTTAGGTTAGTCAGTGTTCCTGTAAAGAAAACTCTGATTATTATTACATTCACAGAAGTAAGGCTCAAAGTACGAGTCCAATTTTTCATGAGATGTTCCTGAAAGAACATGAAGAAAATCAAATAATTCCCCATGGATTTTCATTTTGTGGTTAGTCTTCTCCATATGCCAGACCTGTGCCCCCAGAGCAGATTGTAGGCTTAAACCTTTGATTGTTAGAAGATCACAGAGATAGCAGTTTACCTACCAGAAATCCATGTGAACCATGAATATGAACTCACACTTGTTTATCTGTGGTTAAAGCGAAAGCATGGAGAAAAGGTATGATTCCGTGAGAAACATGCACTACATTCCTCTGTGTAGTATTAACTTTTTTTGCCTGTTTTCCTAAGGAAATCAAGCTTTTGACTATGTCAAATATATTTGACAGTCTGTCTTGGGTTCATCTGTCTTTCTCCCTCCAACAATTGAAACCTGTGGCTAATTTCAGTGAGTAAAGAAGAATAAGAAACCAAAGATATGAGCTCCTAAGGTTTTGTGAAAATGGATCAGCTGGGAAGAGGAAAGAGTCTATTAATATTTCTGCTGAAGGCAAGGCTGCAGAAATGAGCCTTAAAGACTTTGCAGAAAAGTGGGTGAAGGAGCACAGCAAAGACCTTGAGAGTATCTCAGAGACAGGTTGGGATCAAGTGCCATTTTAAACACAAGGAAATTCCATCATGAAACATAAATCAAGAGAAAACTAGACTTGTGTTTTGTAAGACATTTAAAACATTTCTTGGTGCATGCAGCTGTGTGCTGCAAGAAGCCGCAGCAGTAAAGAGCGGTTTTCTTTTTCCCTTTTTAATCCTTCACAATTGTTTTTCGCAGTTTTCTTGGTGACAGAGAAGTTAAGTGCAAGATGGTATAATGCATCTTTGCAGAGAACTTTTTAAATCTAAGTTGCTTCAGGATTTATGTGGTGGGGGAAAAAATACTTGAAAGGACTGACATTCATGTTCTCAGGTGATAATTTCCTGTCTGTATAGCAAAGTTAGGCAATCCTTTAGGAAAAAAACAGTGCAAACAGATCTGTTTGCTGATGAACTGTAGGTCAAATAAAATCTGACGTCCAGTCAGAAGCATTGTGTCCTGGCTTGGAGTAACCTGCACCTGGTTTTCATTATGACATGAAAGTTGGACTGCAACTGCAGGAGCTAATTGGAGTAAAGCTTTGTGAGTATGAGGTTTGCATGTCTGCAGATCCATAGTCCTGAATAGCACATAATTGCTGCACTCTTGTTGGGTATTCCCGAGATCAGTACCAGATCAGCACTTCTTTCTGTAATGCTTAGACTACTAGATACTGCAGAATGGATTTGGAAATTTTCCTCACTAGGACTGCAGAATTGCAAATGTGGTTGTAGCTGACCTACTGGCAGGCTTGGTTTTTTTTTTTATCATAGCTGGAGGGGAATGAGAAACTGGACTAAATTGAAGAGGAAACAAAATATGAAATTGCAGACGAGAAATTGCCAACTGATGTCAGTGGTGCTGGAGGATACTCGGGCAGGGATCCAATGACAGAAGCACAATGAATATAAAGTGAACAAAAACTCCTTTTTTCCAGTACATCGATTGAAGAGAGAACAGCAGTTGGATCAAAAATCAGTCAGGATGTCTTCCTTGAAGATCAAAATTGAGGCAGGAAGGCATATTCTTGACAGTCATTCCATTTTATACTCTTTCATTGCACACTGGGGAGCTGAAATTTTTAAGAGCTCTTGAGCTACATCATAAAAATCCTTTAAAAGTTTCACACACTTGTGTTCATTTTCCAAAAGACAGTTGCCATTACTTTGGACTTTTTAGGGTTGTTTTGAGAGAACCTATCCAAGCAGGGGCTCAGTGACTGTCATAGCTTTGACCTTGCAGAGGCAAAAGGCTCTTTTCAGCTTAGGGGCGTGCTGGTGATGTTACTATAGAGCTAAGGCTAGATAGGCTACCACAGAGGCACGAGTAAATGCTGAATGCCATTGCTAAGGGAAAACAGCAAACACAAGCACTTCCAGGATTGCCAGCTTGATTGTTCTTATTAGGTTAGCTCAAGAAGACAGGCAGTGAACAAGTTGTGTGCAAGTCTCCTGCTGCCACTCTCTTTAGTTCTCTGCACAGTTAGGGTGAAAACTGGATAAAATAAATTATATGATGGTAGCCAGAGGGCTTCTTAACACCTTGTGTTCTTTACTCTTCCCTACAGCTTTCACAGATGTTTCCAGAAGGCTTCCCTTGGCCCTGACTCAGTGTTTTATTTCTTCAGCCCTAACCTTGCCACATGAATCAGATCAAAAGTAAGTGGGGTTCTACTGTTAACAGATTTTCTTTTCTGATTGCCAGAGCCAGGAGCAGTGGGACATCTGAGTTTTACTGAGATTCTGGACACATCTCTCAAGGTCAGCTGGCAAGAACCAGTGGAGAAAAATGGCATCATTACAGGCAAGTATCAGCTGCTATCCCTTTCTTTTTGTTTAAGTGTGTGTATGGTGGAATGTACCATTGCAGTGAAAAAATGTTTGTGGAATAGAGCTTTTAGGGAGATCCGGCTACTGCAAGCACTGGTTTCCTGCTTCCTCTTTTTGGTAATTGAAATGTCATTTAGGACACATTATAGAAAGTATGGGTCCAATTACTGGTACTTCATGACTGTGGTCACTATTGGCAGTTCTGTATTAGAAATCAGCACCCCATGGAGTTTCTGGTCTTGTTAAATCTTCCATGACCTCCATCTGTGTTACTGCATCTCTGAAACTTGGTGAGATAGTGTTTGGTCTTTGCTGAGTGGGTGGGGGGTTCCTACATGGAGTTTACAGCTGCAAAAACTGTGCTGGCATTGCTAAGATTTGCAATCAAGCCCAAGCCTGAAATCAGTGAAATCCTTCATTTGTGATCAAGTGGTCTGGCTGTGGACTGCGTGACGGAATTTGCATGTCATTACTTAATCTTGTATAAACCACCACAAGGGTTCAAACCTCTCTTGTTTCTCTTTGATGAGCTTGCCATTTGACAAGCTATTTATCTATTTACTCTATGCCAGTGTAGATACATCAGCAACTTCATTATTTTTCATAAAGAAAGCTATAAGTAGTAGAGAAAAACCCTAGTTCTTATCAACAGAGACAGTACTGTTTTCAGATGGGAAACTTAGAGCTGCACAGGATAGATATTCCATGGAACAAAGGCTTTCAAGGTTTTGAAGTACAGAAAAGCTCCCAGTTTGAAATTCCTGGAGTTAAAAATCATACTTGGGAAGGGAGAAGATCATTTCACATGAATCAGAATGTTTTGCTTTGGGAACATTGACATTGAAATGTTTCATTTAAAAAAATATATATAATTATAAGAACAAAATATGATTCAGCAGTTAAAAAAATATCAGACTTTCTGGCTCCTGAACATTAAAATTTTCTGTCAGTCTGATTTCCTGAAGCATTTTAACTTTGACAGGTCTGATTATTTTGCTAGGACTTGCACTTGTCAGTGTTTTTTCTGTGCACCTGTAACGTGCACCATTTGTACGTGTCTTTTTGCTGTCTATAGTGTATGTGGAGTCTTTATGCAGATCACCTTATGCCTGTATACCATGGTAACCTCCCTGAAATATTCATTGATTTAAGTGGCTTGAGAACAGAAACTAATGACTTCTGAAAGAAGAGCAGTATTGATTCAGTGAAGGTGTCCAAAGCCTTCAAGCCTGAGTGCTTAAATTTAGGTGCCTAAATCCAGCCTAGCTCTCTAAGATGATGTAATACTCATCCTTATTAAGCACAAGTTAGCAGCATTATGCTTAGTGTTCCAAAATTGCTTTGCAAGAAACAAGCTTCTGCCTCCCAGAATGGATCGAAACCTGGTGGAACACATAGATGGACTGTGTTTTATTTAGGGCAAATTGTTTCAGAAGAATGAACTCAAGAATCTCCATACTTCATAAAGAAACACCAGGGTAAAAAAGCCCAGCAAAGTTTTGAAGGAAAAAGAAATATCCTTAAATGAGGCAAATTGCATTTGGGATAGAAGGAAAGAGCAGCAAAACTGTTCATGCTCTGAGTACCTGAAAGGTTTACAGATGGCTGCTTGGAGACCTGACTGCTCAGGGAGGCAATTATTCATCATTTCTGCTCATTGATACCTTTACTGGACATTCTTGTTCCTTGCACCAGAGCCGAGAGAAGGAAGGCGCGAAGGGTGGTGCCTGGCAGCTGCCTGCGCTGGGAAATTGCCCATTACTCTGGCTATAAATTTCAGTATCTTCCTCATTCTCTCGGTAAACATTGATTTATGAGGATCTGGATGTAGACAGACAGTTTGTGATTAGATGTACTGCTCTCTTGTAGAGAATTTACTCCAGATCAACAGAAAATTATTTCTGAAACTCCCCTGGTCATTAGTTTCTGTTAGGCAGCATTTTGTGGTGAGGGTGGAGTGCCAAAGCATACGGGAAGGCTCTGTGGCACCTATTCTGTTCTCATTTACACTGAAGCCAGAGGAAACACTCTCAGTGTAGGCCGTAGGCTCCC
>JAVHNF010019093.1:4414-15283 GCA_034783455.1 Micropsitta finschii | reverse complement strand
ATCTGAGATCGTGTTCCCAAGTTGAGTGGTCAGCACCAAGCCCATTGCTGTGTCGGTGCAGTTAGGATTGTTTTTCTTTTACCTATTTTCTTTTTTTTATCTTTTTTTATTCTTTTAAACTGAAATCGTATTTTTCTTCTGGTCAAAATTCTTGCTTTTCCTTTACTTTAGCATAGTCCGTAAGTGCCAAAAAGACCACAGCTCAAGCTTGCTTTCTCACTAATGTATTTTGTTTCAGTGAAAGTTCAGTCTTCAAGGGAACAAATATATTTCCTAGGGGAAAAAAAAATCGTGTTAAATGGTATCTTGGTGATATATACACTGTATCCTGTTTTCAACTTTGACTTGCTTAAAATGGAGCACTCTAACTTCTAAATGGATTTTTTACAAAAAAAAATTTGGGCAAATGTTCCAATGCATATGTATATTTTAGAATAAACAGACTGAACACACACCACCATGCGCATTGAGAGAATTGCTCTTGCATAGGGTGTTTACTTCAGAGTGCTGCAATTAATCATGCAGAACTGAAAAATTAACCTATCAAGTGCATGCTAATAATAAATTCTCTACAAAGCTGGACAGGAAAGAAAAAAAGTGCTGTTAGCAAGTAGAATTATTGCAAGGCTTTACTGGTGCTGTGAACAAAATCAGTCATAACTGCCACAGTTTAATACCCATCTCCTGTTTAAACTAAGCTAGCAGGAAACCACTTCAGGCTTTATTTCTGATAAAGGTCTTGAGTGGTAACTTGAAAACCAGTCACTAGTTATGGACTTTCTGTGGGAGAAGCCAGCTCCATGTAGAGCTCAGGTGAGGGCTGTTGCTCCTGTGAGGACCCTGGAATAAACTAACCTTGGAGATGAGGGAAGCAAAATAGCTTCTGTTAGCCAGCTGGGGGTATTTTGTGTCAGTGAGTGATGAGGACCCTTGACTCAGTTTCTTCTGTGTTCAGGGCACAGCTGACAGACACCACGACTCCCCATCGAAAGCAGCTCTTCTCTCTCACTTTTGTCAAGAAGTACTCATTCAGCTCAGAGAAAGATGGACTGTGCCACACACACGTAGGGAAGGTTTCACATAGGCTTTTAGCTCTTGCTAAGCACAACTTCCCAGAGTTGAGTGGCACCTTGTACTGCAGGGAAAACACACAATACCTTAGCTATTGCTGATTTTGGAGCATATCTCCACCTTTTTCAGCTCATGGTAATGTTGCTGAGGAGTACGGAGTACAGAGTACAGCAGAATGCCCTGAAATGTAGAATGTAAAATTGCACTCTGTGTTGTATGTTCTGGTTTTCTCTAGACGTGTGACCAGTCAGTTCCTTTTGATGCAGATTTGGATGAGTCCTGTGAAAGGTTTAGCTGAATCTAAGCCCGTGGCTGTGTCATCATGGAGATGGCTGAAGAATCAATCAAATTCCACAGGTACAGCTTTTTTCCATCTCCAAAATGAGAAATCTGTAAACAGCGCAACTGGAATGTGTTTCTATTTTTCTACCAGAAAATCAACTGGTGTTAAGTGGAGTTCAGTTGATCAGGCAGATCTGATGGCATCTGGCACTGGTTTGCAGTCCCTCAATTTGGTGTAGGATTTTCTGTATTTTAGCCTATTTTTGCAACCTCTCTCAAACTCTGCCTTCTGAGTCAAGGATACCAAGGTCTTGGATAATGACTGCTGTGTTGATGAACAAACATGTTTTCTGAACCAGCTGTGTCTGAGCTTGCTTACATCATTCAGGACTGGAAATTTCAAACTGATAAAGCTGTTTTTGTTTAAGTAACAATGCCTAAATTCAGATCATTTTGAAGTCCTTACTCCAACTAATAAGCCAACTTCTCAAGTAGTGTGCCTGGAGTAAAATGTATTCCTGCAAAGATAAGGTTTTAAATCCAGAAATATGGTCTACAGCCATGCTGAGGGCCTGCTGTAATGACATTGAAGTAGATTCTACATTAAAACACTGAAAAGCTGACATTTGAACATCTGTTATTGCTAAGTAAATATTATTAATGAATAAGTAGTTCTTCAAAGACTTGTCAGTGCTTATGCTTTGTACTTTTATCAATCTTCTGTGTATTTGTTTTTTGTTCCTTCCTCCTGTAAGAAGGAAATAGCTTCCTTCCCTGAACTGTGGGCAAGAGAAGAGCTCTGAGGAATAACATTAATAAACTTGCACCCTGCACTGAACAGACAAGAACTTCTCTGTGACCCATAGTTTTCCCATGATAATTTTTTTGTTTGTTTTTCACAGTACTATCTGGTGAATAAACATGACCGTTCACCACTTCTCATCTCTCACAGCTCACCATAGGTGAGCAGTCAGCCAGTTGGTGCCAGATTAATGGCAGAAAACAGATTTTATTTCCCAAGTCAGTTGTGAATGATGGGACTCTCTGTTAATTCCCATGAAAGCTAACTAATCTTCCAAATGAAATACTATATGTACCTACATGCTCCCAGTCACTGGGAGCAGATGTAATATGTTTTTAAGAGCAAAATAAACCACACACAGAATCCTTTTATTGATCGTGCATGTGTGTATGGGTCAATTTCATATATTTTCTTAAATTCTATAGCACTGAGGCCACTTCTCTTTTATCCCAGTGGATATGTGAAAACTACGGGTCAGCCTTTCTTCTCATGGGCATGCAGCAGTCTCCTCTATATCCTTGTTGTCTCCAGCAAGAGTAAATTTAAGGCATAGAGAGGTAGTGTGTTTTTCTTTTCTGAGAGACTCTGCAAAACCCACTCAAATGCTAGACTTGAAGTTGGAATTAAGTGATACATTCTTGGCACAAAAAATTACAAAATAAACTGTAAAAAATATTAAAAAATGACCAAACCATTAACTTCAGTGAACTGCTATTATATATCTTGGTATGACTTCTTCTATTACTTGTCTGTGTCAAAATTATAGATAGCAATGTATATACAAATATACCTTCAGGAATATTATCCTATTTCAAGTGTGAAAGTCTGAAAGAAAGGAGATACTAATGTGGTTTTGAGTTAAGGGAAATGCTATTTGTGTATATCTGTTCCTGTTGTTTTGGAGGTTTTGTCTTAATTTAAGGCAAAGTAAAATCATTCCTACTGTCTCCAAAAAGGTATTGGAGAGGATCCTGGGGAAACTGTGGCAAAATTGTTTGACTTTATTTTTTTTTTTCAGTTTTGTGGGGAAGCACAAACCTTGTATAACCTGTAAAGCAAAAATACAAAGATTGCTTACAGTGGAGATTACTTCTCCTTCATGGGAATGATTCCAGCCATGGAGCTATAATGGATTCAAGCTTTGAGCAAGCCTGGTCTTCCCTCTTCCGCTCATGCATGCAGAAATAGGTACTATGTTTGAAAGAGCAGCTTTTATGTGTATTTGCCCATGTACATTTGTTAGCAGTAGACTATTCAGGCATGCCTTTTAGAGGCATTTTTGCACAAATAAACTGTTTTAGGAAAGAGGCAAGAGTTGTGTGAAAATCTGCTTTGCAAGGAAAAAAATCCCCCACAGTTTTGTTTATTAAGGATTGGCTATGTACAAGTGACATATCAAGTAGCCCATCAGCTTGCAGTGAGAACTAGGACCCAAGTACAGCTGCTTTGCAGAGCCATAGTATAATTTGGGTTGGAAGGGCAGGAGTCTTATTTTATCAGCAAACAAGGGAATTGGCCAGCAGTTCCCCTTCATAACACACTTGGGCAGACAAATCCTCCAACCATGTACTGGACAATACTGCTCATTATTTTTTGTACTTCAAGTATTTAGCACATGTGTGAGGATAAAAATATATGCTGTTTAATCTGTTTGGTACTGATTTTTCTTATTTAATCCTGTCCTGACGACTGGAGGAATCTTTGTCTGACAAAGCTGTCCTTTGTCATGGGTGCTGCAGATTTTATTTCCTGACCAGCTCCAGCTCCCTGTGCCTTACTTGATGACTGTTCAGCCTAGCATACATGTTCTAAAGGCATCTTGCAGTGAAATCAAGCACAAGAAAATAGCTTTGACTCTTGCAAGAGGCAGCAGTGCTGGAGGTAGCAAGCTGTCTGCTTTACATATGCCAGAAAACAGTCTCTAAGCTTCCTAAACAGCCACTCCCTGCCACCTTCCAATGCAGACCACTGCTTCCACTGTACATGTGGGTGAAGGAGGTATACTTTTGGGACAGTGGCAGCATTTGTGATTGCTTTATGGCCCAACTTTCCCCTATGTACCTTAGGAGAGGGCCCTGTTTGGCTGTTTTCCATTAACCCACCCATCAGCAGCACAGGTGAGCTCTGTGTGCAGAGCAGGAAGAGGAGCCTGTGGCTCCCAAAATTACAAAGGTTAAGTTCAGCAGTAGGCTCAGCCACTATGAAAGACACCAGCAGAATACACAGGCTTCTTCTAACAAGCCAAATCAGTTAATCGGGTTAATATATGTGATTGATAAATATATTTTCTATGTAATTAACTCAAAGCACATTATTGATAAATTTTTAATTACTCTATTATTAATGGCTGAAGCTTTTGTAGAACTCTTGAAGTATTTTACGTTACGGATAATTAGCTTATAAAGATATACATATCTAGATAATTAGATATTAATAATTTAAAGCATGAGTTATAATTTAGGAAGCCTGTTAATTGTCATGTAACTTTATAAGCTATCATTTTAACTGCCAATGACATTAATTTATATTTCTAAGCACTTCACTGCATATTTTCTATTAAAATAACTACAGGGAGAATTAGTTCATAAACAAATGTAATACAATGACCCTTTTATCTTGGGTTACAACGTGCTGATCCAAACCCAACTCAGTAGTGACTAAAATTTGTTGCTGCAGAACAGTACTAGAAGAACAAATGGATCCCATGAAATAATTCAGGTGGATAATTAGAAGACAGTTTCTAACTATCTGGAATAGGAAGCATAATGCAGAAGGTTGTGGAACCACCTTCAGAAGAATAGTGGAATGAGATGGTTGAAAATTTTTGAAGATGAAGCTTGATAAGCTAGTGCATGGGATTGTCTGTGATAATTGTCTGCAGCAGCAGGGTGCTGAAATAAAATGTTCGTGCTGTTGCATTTGATCCTTTGTGCAATGAGAGGGAATGCGATGTTAGTTCATAAGGATGAACATCTGTGTTACAGAATCAGGATGATGAATGTAGAGGCCAAGAAGAGAATGCACACGGATTACTTCTCACTGAGCAGAGGTGAGTTTTTGTCTACCAAAGACCTTCTGTGTTGCAAATCACAAGGAATTTCCACTGACATCAGTGGAAAAAGGAAGCCATTGTTAGCTGAGAAGTGTCTTCTAAGAGTGCCTTTAGAGATGACTTTGTGAGTCCTTTCAAATACTTGCACTGTTAACTCCTAGGTGCATATGACCACTGGATCAAGTTTAACAGGGGAAATGGGAGTCTGTGTTGTGACTTTAGCTAACACTAGAAGAAAGGCTGTGTTTCATGATAGTGTTCTATGATTTCCCAAGTCAGGGGCTTTGCTGGTGAGAGACTGGAGGGCTGTACTGAATTCTAGTCTGCCCCAGAATATGTACTCATTGCTGATTAGCTTTGCTGCACTAATCCTTCCTCAAATAGCTTCAAAAAAAACCAAGTTCCTGAAGACTTGATCCACTGACAGCTGCTGACCATTACTGAATACAATTTTTGGCTCAGGGAATCTTAACTTGCTGTTTAGAGAAATTTAGAAGACAGGCAGGCATGAAGATGTCTACTAGTCATGTTCATTTCTTATACTTCTCTCTAAATATTCACTAACACTAGTTATCATAACTGGGGCTCTGAAAACAGCTTACAGGCCTTACTCACTATGAAGTCCTTATGTTCATTCCTGCTCTTCAAATATTTTATTCTCTCTGACTTTCTTTGTTCTGAAAGAAATAGATTTAAAGCATTTTGAAAAGTCAACGTATCAATTTACATTTTTGAAACTGTAGTTTGAACTACCAAATTACATAATGGAATATAGATGATTGTTCAACTTCCTAAATACCATTTGCATGAAATTTTCCTGAGAAAAGAAATAAAATGGAAAAATCTATTAATATTTTCTGCATATAGGATTCATTTGTTGCATGGAATATATTGAGCTGTTGAGAGTTTTTAAGTGTGAACTTTTATTCTAGTGTGTTTGCCATATAAAACAGAGCAGTCCACTGTAATCTTAGGGCCAGTTCAGTTAGGTGCTAAACTCTCAATGAGGTTGGCAACATCAGCATATCATAAAGTTTAATCTTTTATGCATCTAAGGAGCTTGATATCTGATCATTAAATCACTAAATGTACTTAAAATATTTTGGCTAATTTTAAAAACATCATAGAAATTAAAATTGTGACATGCTACAGAATTATGTATTCTCCTGACCTTGCGCTTATCACGGATGCTTACTTTTAATCAGATCTTCAAAAGCTCATGATAGGTCAAAATGTTTTTGTTTCTTCTCCCCCTCCCTAATGCTTGAAGCCCCATAGGTGGTAGAAAATGCTGTAATAATTTCTCATGCCCTAGCCTATTATTTGCCTCTGTTTTCTCCTGCTTTCTAGAACAAGTCCCTTAGATATGTGTTGCCTTTCAAAGTTCAAAGAAATATTTTTAAAAATCTTTTTATAAAGAGAGGTCTTTATGTTGAGGGGCTCTGGGGTTCAGGGCTAAATACTTTTCTTTCCAGGCAGCATAAACTTGGAGGTGCAAAGCCTGAGAGCAGTCATTTGTTTTCTCTGGGTTAATGGCTTTCAGCTGGATGTCTGTCTGCTGAATAATGACTGAGCTGCTACATCAGCCAGTCTCTTCCACTGCAAAACATGTGTTCACTTAATGGCATTGACATATTGGAAGTTGGAATGAGCCTTCCCACTTGAGCTGTTCAAACACGATACATCCTACCAGAGCTAAATTAAATAAGGAGATGTGACAAAGAGGAGGATTCAAGGAAGATGATAGTGTGTTCTGAATATGCAGCATCAAAGAGTCTTTGGTTTTTGACATCACTTGGGCCGCTCACTATTTAATCGTTCCCATCCTGAGTATTTATTTTCTAAAGGGAAAATTGGTTTTCAAGATTTCAAGTCCTATAGTTTTGATCTTTAGTGTATACTTGTACTACTGAGTGATGTGGAAAAATAATAAACAGTAGAAAGCTTAGAGAACTGTCTCTAAAATTGCTGAGAGCAAAATTTGAAAAGTAGTTAAACTGCATATAAAATATGTAAAATTTTTAGGTCCCTCTTTCATTTTTTAGTAATGGGATTAAGTTATATAAGTCACAGAGCCAATTCTGGAAAATATCCTGGTGTTTCTAAAGAAGGGGTCAATGTCTGGACACACAGTACCTGCTTGTACTATGAGGTATATTGGTTTGTGAAATTGCCTTTTTTTTTTTTTTTTGTGATTACTGTTGGAAAAATGCATTGTTGGCAGATAACAAGAAAGAAAATAGCCTCTAACAGTACAAGGATTGATTTGAATAGCTATTGATTTGATTTGGTTTTGCCTTTTGACACTGTTTTTGTAAAATTAAGTCCTCTGCCTGCCCCCAAGGCCCTTGCCCTTCATTGCTGCTAACCTTCATGATGGAGGCTGATTGTACTGTGAAGCCTGAAACTTGTTATTATTGATGTATTAGATTTCCATTCAGTCAGGCTAGCTTTTGCTAGTCTGCTTTTGTTTCCCATGCAAAGGCTTCTGACCCTGTCTGCCAGCCTCCTAGGTGGGCAAAAGTATTCCAGATAACATATGCAGCAGCATTAAGCATGCAGAAAGCAGGAGTGGGAATTATTGACTTCCCATGTGAAAGTTCATTGGCCACCCAGAACTGCATTCCAGAAGCGACAAAAGCTATTAGTCTTGTGGGTGCAGACCCTTTCCATTCACTGACAGTGATAATTCCACCCCTAACTCTTTGGTAATGCATTAGCATAAACTGTAATTTTTGCCTGTAGACAGGCTCTGCAGTACAGCATGACGGTTCCTACACTGTAATTGTAGGATCCTCATTAATCAAAAAGAATATTATGACATTGGGAGCTCACAAGAAAGACAATTCATGACTGACACAATAAAGGCCTAAATTATGCTGCTTTGATGATTAGAGGTGCAGAATTGCTTTTATTTTTTTTTTTTCTCTTGTGAAAATAGGGTTTAAGCAGCTGTAAGAAAAAACTCTTTATAATGAAAATAGAGAGTGTTCAGAGGCAAGCAACACCAGCCCTATTTAGAAGACACCTTTATTTCAAAAGGAAGTTAAAATTCCAAAGCTGTTTTGGTAGGGCTTTTTTTTTTATTGATAAACCTGAATTTAAATCAGGATCTTGAGGAAGAAATATGTGAGAAGCACACTGCTGTAGCACTATGTTTAGTAGTTTACTGCTAGGTTTTTAAAATTGCAAAAATTTATATATTGCTTTGGCCAGCTTACAAAATGTGTTTTGAGATATATGACATAATTAATACTCGAACACACCTCATAAATTAAATAGAGTATATATATTCCTCTTTGTTCATAAGGAGCCAGAGATTCTGAAAGATAAATGAAAGAGAGAGGGAAAATGTCTTAAAGCCAAGTTTCTCCCACTGAAGGTATGTAGGCAAGCCACTGAGTTCCTAGAGAAAACTGAAGGCTTTTTTCAGTAAGCACCGGCTATAAGAAGCCACTCCAGAGGGCACTCTTGGGAAGACCCAACATCCCTGAAGACAGAGGACTGAAGACTGAAGGGGTGCTGAGTAGGTAGTGTGCTCCCAGAAGAGGACCTTGTCCCTGTTAAGTTGTGCATGATGGGCCCCGTGTGTTCTGAAGTGCTGTGATTAACGGGGAAATTAATCAAAACAGTGTTTTCCTTCCAGGGATTCCTTCCTACAGAACAGACTGACTGCAGCATTTGCGGTCCAAGTAACCAATAACTTAAACAAGCATTAGGAATCTGAGAGAGTCCCCAAAAGTACCTCCTGAGTTGGGCTCTTCACATGCACGCAAGTTAAATGACTTATTCCAGGCACTCTTGTCTGTCCATAGGTATTTACTTATGTTTTTAAATACAGCCCTGATTGCTAAGGCAGACAGATTTCTTCTGAATGTGTTAGAAATTACTCTCAATTTTCTGTTTTCTGGAAAAAAAATAGCTGAGGAAATGAGGGAAAAAGTTCTCTCTGAATATTAACCCAAATCCCCATCTCATTTTGCATGCTGCTTCCATGTCCATTGCTTTTGTTTGCTTGAGTTTATGATGTGTAGGGCAGTCAAAATTAGCCATTAAGTGTAACTGATGTGGAATATAGTAATTTTTGTTAAAAAAGTACTTCTTGAAATAATGTACATTCATTCATTGGTTTTAGGTTTGTTTCTTTTTTTGTTTGTTTGTTTTGGTTATGTTTTTTTGGTTTTTTTTTTTTTTAATGATTTAGATGAAGTGTTTATACAGTTTCTCTTATGACTGAGCCCATGGCAGCTCATAAAATCCTTGTTTTCTTTGTTTCATGTCATGACTGATAACATATGTGCACACTCCAACATTACTTAGGAAGTAATCTGAGAGGATACCTAAAATTTTACTTTTTCTTTGAATTCAGGAATGCTATACTGAGATTCAGGGATGAATTCACGAAGGTGATAATCTTTCTATGGTCATAGAGGAGTGATCAAGTAGGAGGTACTGAAATACCAGAGCAAGCTGAGTGTGTCACGGAATCATAGAATGGTTAGGGTTGGGAAGGACCTTAAGATCATCTAGTTCCAATCCTCCTGCCATGGGCAGGGACACCTCTCACTAGGCCAGGTACATTAGGACACCTCCTACTAGATCAGTGTCCATATTAGGAGTTGCTTGTTTTGCCTTGACTGTGCTTTTGAAGTGAATCTCCCAGCTTTCCACCTTGCTGTTTGTTTACACTGAGGAGAAGCCCCAGAGGCTGCAGACTGAAACTTCACCCAGAAATTGAGTTTCTATGGGTTTTCATACACAAGGCCAGACTGGAGTTAACTTGATATAAACTTCCCCTGAAATTCATGTAGTGTAGATATCCGGTCTTCAGCATCAAAGGTTTTAGTCTGTATGTGGGGATATGCCACTTGCTAGCAAAGATACTGCCTTGGATGTTCCTTTCTAACTGAAATCTAGTGGCACTTAGCAGTATCTCAAATCCTGTTAGATGTCTTTGTAAACACCATTAAGAAAATATCCTCAATATCTAAATACTTTTTATATGTAACTAGCATTTATTTATATCTCAAATTCTTACAGTTGTGCTTTTGCTGTCTTCAGGACTGAACTATGAGGGGTGATCTTAAGCTCAAGCATTACTTCATTCTTTTAGGAGGGCTCCAGAAGTGCACAGCATTTGGGCTGTGGGACTTCTGCTCTTACTTCAGTGATCACATACAGATGGTACGAAAGCACAGTGATCCAGATGGTTCCCATGCTATAAACACAAAACTACATGGAGCAGAGAGTTCCTTTTGAGAAATTAAAAAAATGAAAATGTTCCTACTAAAATATCAGTCCCCTATTTTTTTTTTGTTACATTGGGCCTATCCTATCAATACCTGAGTAAGACTCTTGTTGGCCAGTGTTTCTTTCTCCAGTTCTCCTTAGATAGCTGCCATGTACCAGCTATCACATTGTACATTGATCAGCCATCAAAGAAACATAAGACTAAAAGATGGTTGTCTTAGTCTACTTTACCTTGAAGAGTCTCTTGGCAAAGGTTTTTTATTCAAACTTTTATTTAGAAAGATGAATTTACTGAAGTACTTAAGTCTAAATAGTAAAATCTAATACAAAAACTATTTTTCCAAGCTAAAAGGTATATATCTACCTGTGGCTGGAAAATAGCCTTCACAGATTATGATTCTGAGCTCAGACC
>JAVHNF010019092.1:0-23484 GCA_034783455.1 Micropsitta finschii | reverse complement strand
TCTGGGCACCCTGTGCCAGCGCCTCAGCACCCTCACAGGGAAGAGCTTCTGCCTAAGAGCTCATCTCAATCTCCCCTTTGTTGGGTTAAAGCCATTCCCCCCATCCTATTGCTATTCAGGGCAAAGAATTCCTTTTGTGGGTCTTTCCTGTTTGGCTTTATAGGTTTTCTACTTGCTTGAAGTATTAACAAAATCCTTTCTTGGACTGGGGTTGTACTGGGAGATGAGATCTCACTGAGAAGTTAAGATATCTGAAGCTTTCTTTCTCTGGAATTGTTGGAAAGGAAAGGGATCCAATTCTAGCATGATGTTTCAGAAGGTGACATTTGTTATAACTCATTCCAAATGTTACTCACCATCTACAAAACACTCAATTAAACTGAAGAGAAGTGAAAAATACTCAGTTCTACTTTAGCAGCTTCACTTGTCACCAGCATCCCTTGGGGTTTCTGAAGCCAATAGATTCCCTCCTGGAGATCTACATACAGTGGCTACTGTCCTCTGCTACCAGTCCCACTGGTCGGTGTTTGCTCTCTTGAGAACCAGATTGTCGCGAGGACAAAGTTTCCCTTCCTATTTGGGCTTAGCCTTATTTTCCCAAAGATCTCTCTGCTCGTACTTGTTGTCAGGCCCATTCTGCATCCTTTTGTGTCTCACCAGTATTTCAGTGGGAATTGTCCGGACCCCACAGGGGTGACGTTTTCAAAACCAACATTTGAAGAGTGATCTGTGACCATTAGTCCTTTTGACGATCAGAGTAGTTGGCCATACATGTAGCTTATTGAGACTCCAAGCTCCTAAGTCACTTAAGATTGTTCCTTGGTTGTAGAAGCTTCAGCAGCATAACCAGGAAACAGATCAATGTATTTGTGATAGCTTCTATTCAGAAGATCGGCCCTTCTGCCTCTAACACTTTCCTGTGTGTCTTCAGCTTGAAGCATATGTGCAGAGAGCTGCATCTCTGGAAGTGTAACAAACAAAAACTTTCCTCGCACTTGTAGGGAAGCGGGATACCGCACATTGCTTGAGATGCCAAACTCGCTGTTCCAGATCTCCGGCTCCCCAGGAAATTCGCAGATGTAGCTTTGCTGTGTGCTACAACCACCCACCGGTTGCAGTGTCAGCTGGGCTGGAGCTCAGATCCACCCACTGCTGTCGCACCAGGCCCAGCACACTGGAGCTGAAGGCAAAATGCAAATTGCCTCTGCTGAGCACGGTTGCCTTATGGCATGCGGTGGGATGGGGGAAACAGAGCCTCACTCGTGGCTCGGCACCTGAACCTCAAGATCTTCCTTCTCATTACCTCTTTACCAAAACTTCCTCTTTCTCCTGGATAGGGCACCAGAATGGAGCAAAGCTCTGGTTAATTTTCTGCAGGAAACTATTGAGCTTTGGGCATGAAATAAGTCATCCAATTGGTTAATAGCTGCTGGTATCCCCTAACCCTGATTTGATTATTGGTGCCAAGCAGAGGTAGATGAGCATAGCTCTTTTCTTGCTGATGTGCGAGTAGCTGTGCAGCTCATGTTTGAGCCACGGGGAGAAACGGTAACTCATGTAGTTTGCTACACTTGTTCCAAGGCAGGATTTACATCTCATTTTCCTAGACCATAAACAACACCGCTGCCTTTGAAGAGCAAGGATGGTGGCTTTCTACCTGAGCCTGTCTTTGGGTCCTACTTACAAAAGAGGAGAATGAGAAAATACGTTTAAAAACATGCCAGCTTTAAAAATAAGACTGTGACCTAGTCAAAGACTAAACACTAGGGAAAAATCAAAACCTATTTTAAGAGGTGGAAGCAGAAAAGAATCAGCAAAAATAATCAAAATAAACCTTATTACTGTAAATAGGAGGGTGCAAATCAGCAGCTCTCATGACTGACAGCTCAGAGATGCTAAGGACCTGGCTCAGCAGTGAAAAAGGAGGGAAGTGAAAAAAAACACTGAGGAAGAAATGAAGCAAAGATGAGAAGTCCACCTATTTGCAGATGTGATGGATTATCCATAAACAGCAAGGCCATGATTCTGATCAGATAAATCAATAGCATAGCGTTTAAACCAGGCTTAGAAATACACTGTGTGCCATTCTATGTGCCTCTTCTGAGCAGCAGCGTAACCTCCATTTTTCCAGGTGGCCTTTTAATGTGGGATTGCTCAGGGGGTGTTACAGTCAGTGTGTTGAGAATAAAACAGCTTAAAGAGGGATGGGAAGCTTTTATCACGATGGACATTTTGCAGCTTGTCTCCTAGAAGAGCAGTTAGGGATTGCTTGTCTGTTTGTCACTTAGGCATGCTTTTTCTTTCCCCCTAGGTTGCCCAGTCACTATGAACAATGGCCCAGCTCTACTACAAAAAGGTAAACTACTCACCGTACAGAGACCGCATCCCACTACAGATCGTGCGAGCGGAGGCAGAGCTCTCGGCGGAGGAGAAGTCCTACCTCAGCGCTGTGGAGAAGGGGGACTATGCCAGTGTGAAACATGCCTTGCAAGAGGCAGAGATCTACTACAACATCAACATTAACTGTATGGATCCTCTTGGTCGCAGTGCCCTTTTAATAGCCATAGAGAATGAAAATCTGGAGATCATGGAGTTGCTTTTGAGCCACAGTGTGTATGTGGGAGATGCTCTGCTGTACGCAATACGGAAAGAGGTGGTGGGAGCTGTGGAGCTGCTGCTGAATTACAGGAAGCCGCGTGGTGAAAAACAGGTTAGTGGAGTGTCCCAGTCCAGCTTTAAGGTATTGACCTGCGTTAGGGAAGTGGTACTGCACAGAGAGCTGCTGTGCAGGAGTCATAAAACAAAGTTCTTATAGGCTCGTTGCTTTAAATGCCCCAGCAGGCACTAGACAAGGGCAGCCCTTGTGGATGATATCTTTCCAGTCTGATCAAACATATTCTGCCTGACTTAAATACCCAGCGTTTTCAATTTCACTGAGTGTTCTTTTCAGTCTTACAGTGTTTGTGAGCATAGTGATTTATAGGTGGATTTATAGACACATACTTTATAAAGGAATTTGGGGCTGTCTGAAATTATATTACAATCTATAAATATGAACTATTGCCATGCTGTTGTTCTGATGTTAAGTGCAATTGGTTTTCCCAAGTAAATCTTGAAAGCTCAGAAGCTTATAAATAACTGTAAGCAAGCAGGTAGTCTGCTAGGTTTCAGTACTTAACCATAGTACAGACATATCATCTTGGGCTCCATCTCCAAAGAGCTCCGGTTCACAAATGCTGATGCAGTACATAACGTTATAGCATGAGCTAAGCTGCTATATATCTGAGCAGTGAACAACTATGACTTGGAGGAAGGATCCTTAGCTACAAGCCATCAGTAACTTACAGAAGGGTCTTTGTGAAAAGCCACAAAGTCTGCATCCTGTCACTTCAGGTGTCACATATCCCTGTCCCTAACTTTGCTTTCTTCTTTTTTTGCTTGTTTTCCTTTGCAGGTACTTACTGCCAATCCCTAGCATAGCTTATGTACATTCCTGACCACTGACCATTTTTGCATGTTCACTGCTTAGAAAGGAGCATTCAAAACTTGAATAATCCTTCCATATCAAGGCTCATTTTGAAGCCCACTGGAGCACATCCCTCTGTGTGTGAAAGAAGAAAATGATTAATACGGTCAATCATAGAAGAAAGTGTTTTCAATGGATAAGTCCCTTGGCACATAGATTTCAGTAATAATTTCATGTAGCCAGAGCAGAAATTAAGGATCAACCTTGACAACATTCAAAAGTGCTCAGCTTAATACTTAGAAACAGCAGCATTCTGCACGCTATAACGATGGGATTCTAATATGTGGTTTAAGCACAAGAGATGTGAGAATCTCTAAAAATTGAGAAGTTAGTGCTAGGTTTTAGTCAGGCAAAATGTAAGTAGTGAAATAAGGCTCATACATGGCTAATGAGCCAGTTTTTTTCTTGATCTTCTAGAAAGTTTGACTATCCTATAGGCCAACAGGGTAGAAAGTAGAACAGCAGAAAAGAAGGGTTTTTTTTAGTAGCATGAGGAACTACCAGTAATTAATGCAGGTTAATGACAAGTTTCTCCTGAAATGCCATGGAAAGTGATGGGATTCATGTGGATTTCTGCAAATGTAAGATCTCTTGAATACCAAAACTTGTGTGCACTGAAATTCACAGCCTTGCTGGCTTGACAGAGTCAGAGGGCCGTGAAATAAGGCTGGTTTACTGCAGCTGAAATCGAGCTCCAGCACCCTTAGATCAATGATACCTTTCACTGTAGGTCCGTTTCATTTTTCTCCCTGCCGGTGTGCAGCCATTCCTCTGTAGCTAGGTTTGTGTCTGCTGCACAGTTTACAACTTGAGGGAGAACATGAGTGTGGGAGAAGAGCTGCAGTGCCAGTTTCAGCTTTGTTTACAAGGTTTGTTACTAGAGCAGATTTCATCAGTATGTTTTAGACTAGTACTGGCTTGATGCAAGATCCTATGTACACACCAGGATTAACTTTCCTGGCTGGCGTTCAGGCTCTTCAGTAGACTGCAGGAAACGTTTGCGGGTCAAGGGCTGCAGGATGGGACTTCCATTTCAGCAGTTTCACTGGTGCAGTGATGGTAATTAACACTTATTTCATTGTATGTATAAAACCATACATGTATATAGTGATATAACATTAAATGGAAATAAGTGTGTGGTTAGGCAAAGTTGGGACAGAGTTGGTTAGCTTGTCAAATCACAAAGCTAATATAGGAAGGGGTTCTGAACACAAGGTGCTAATTCCAAAGCAGTGTCATTACAGGTTCAGCAACTATCTTCGCTAGACCCTTTCTCAGGAAGTCCTCTGGGAATCCCATACCTAATTGCTGTCACAAAAAGCTCCTGATAAATTAGATTAGCAGAGTTTTGTCCTAAGCAGGTACTTATACATTCTAAAACATATAGGAAACCTGCTTTTTTTGGTTGAGTAGTGCCAAAAATTCACACTTTATGGAACAGCTTATATCTGTCTTGAGAAATCTGTAAGATAGTGTCGTACCACTTCTTAACATGTAAGGGGGAGGAGAATCTATTAATCAATGTACACAAGGTTCAGTTTGCCTGGACAAACCCATGTGAAGGCAGCTCCTTAACTCATGTGCAGCAGCCTGTTTCCAGTTAGGTGCTGTCTGTCTGCCTTTGCTGCACTCCAGGCAAAGGTGCAGAAGCATCACCTTCTGATTGCTCTTACACGTTCAATACATCACCTTCATTCATCTGAGTCTGGGGTCTGTGAAACCCTGTTAGCTCCCACATTCCTGCTGTCTGCCTCTGAGAGGTTATTATCTGCCTCTATACCAAAGTCTCATTTCTCTGCCAGGCATGAAGAGCTGTTCCTATTTGCGTCTGTTCACGTCAGCTCAGTTAATTGTTGTCTTTGCATCTCAAAAGCAGCTGAGTAGCATCATTCAGCATAATCCATTTTATGGGCATGGATCTTTGCTCATTCCTACAACTTTATCATCATACCACAAGCCTGACTCAAAATGTACCAGGTTGCATTATGCCAGCCTCTTGTGGGGTTACAGTGACTGGGTCTAGTTAGGAAAAGCTACACCCAAACCAAGGCAGAAAACCATAGCTCCATGCAGACTTAACCTGCAAAGCGGTTTTGCTTACCAGCCCCTGTCTCTAAAAGATGATGTGTCCTGGGTGTTCTATACCTGTCACTTGAGAGCTGCTCGAGGAGAAGAGCTCTGCTTTCCCCTGTATGATGCTGGCCTTTCCAGGGAGCTGAAGTAAATGTAAGAAGTGACCTTTGTTGTGTTCCTTATGTAAGAGGATCACAATATAAGGGACAGGGAGAAATGGATAAAGAGATAGGTGGCAGAAATGCTTGTGTCATGTTATTGTGAATGTAGGCAGTCATTATTCTACAAACCTGTGCTCGGCTGCTGTTTAAGCACCATTTACTGAAAATAACACGCTAATGGCAGGGCAAGTCATAGCCAGTAACTATAACAACACGCTTCTCCTGCACTGCAGCCGTGCGTGCCAGGGGTGTCTTGGGAGAGGAAGAAATTAGTCTGTTTACATGTGGAGCGTATGAGAGCCAGGAGCATGAGCCACCTCTCTCTAAAGGCACATGATAGATGAGTGTGCTGAACAGCGATGTGCTTGAGATGCATTTCCTTTCAGGTTTACCTCCAAGCAAGGTTCACCAGCTATTTTAAGACCTTTTCTCTTCAAAGATCTTCTGCTTGGTCCTGACGCTTTAAAGCCACGCTTTTGTGTACTGATCTGAGAGTCCCTTGATAAAGCTGGGGAGAAGACTTCACCAGTTACAGCCAAACTGACTCTACAGCTAATAATGCTAGGGCTGTTTTGAAAGATACTGTCGCCTCTGGGAGATTTTGGAGTCAGTGAAAGTCACCATGGTGCAAGCATCTTACCTTTGCTACGGTGGGAAGACCATAGAGGTGTGCTGGTGTGCTTCACCCTCAGGCTTTAAAGGGCCCATTCTATTCTTCAGATCAGAGCTAACCTCTCCTCCAACGTGCTACACCATGCTCAGAGGTGCACTCTCACTGTTTTGTACTGTCAGTGTGCAAGTGTGGTCCAGGGTGCGATGGAAGATGCCTGCTTGCAGAGCATGCAGTGATGAGCCAGCCCTGCTCACCCGCCATAGTGCACGTAGGAGCTTTGCTGACCTCCATGGGACATGGTCTGGACCTGGCCCAGCACTGGGGGCTGAATTCTCAGGGAAATAAAGGAAAATTCCATTATCTGCTCAAAGTAGATCAAGTAACAAAAGAGCTTTTATAGGTCTGAGATTTTTACAAGCTCACTTGTTATTTCCAAACGTTACGTAATTTACTCCAGTTAATCCTCCAAGCTTTTTCAAATCATAGTTTGCTTTGGCCAGTCACTTTGTATCGCTCATTGGTCACTTAAATCATAGGATAGATTGTTTTTCCCCAAATAGACGACAGACATTTGCAAAGCAAACAGCCTATTCATGAATATTAAGAGGAACAACAAAGCAAATTAATATTCGTGGTACCTGGAGGGTATGCAGGTGGTGCTTTTCCTGAGGAGATCTGTACTCAGTGAATATGTATTCTCCAGAAAAGTGAGTTTAATCTGGTGCTTTGATAGTTATCGTTTGCTTTTTGGCACAGTGAGCAGGCTGATGTTGTACCGCATAAAGGCAGAAGAGTAGTATATGGGTACTGCAGACTGCTTAGCACGGCAATCCACTCTCAGGTGTTCCACAGGATGAGTGTCATCTCAAATAAGACAACAAACCACTGAATAACTACCAAAAAGACTGCGGCTGGGTTAGAAATAGTAGAACTCAGCACACACAGGTACAGTATTAACTTCAGACTTACTGAATCAGCTGGCTCATCTTTTTTGGGGCAGGAATGTTAAACTGCAGAGTTGGCTCTACACAGGACAGGTCCAATACATACAAGGGCAAAATGGGACCTTTTGGTACATGTCAAAACCAGAGATCTGGCTAGGGTCCTATGGGGGTGGAACTAAGAGGGAACTTCAGATTAGTTCTTTCTTTTGGTCCATTACTACTGTAGGAGCAAAAATCTTCTGTCTCCCAACCTATTCAAACTTTGAGGTTTGCCTTCCCCCTCCCCAAAGTCATATCAGAATTGTATTTGCAATACAGTGAGTTGTGTGTTCAGCCAGGCTGAAGTCTGCACCTGAACTGCTCTAGCAAAGAACAGGAAATATAGGTCTCAAACCTCACATTTTCCTCCATATTTGATTCCCTTTCTATTTGTCATTAGTAAAATCATCATCATGCATTTTAAAGACCGCTAAAATCAGAACAAGTTTTCCCTCTGACTCCAGATGAGCTCTTCAGGGGCATTTTCTTCACAGCACTTGTGTGAGTTCAGTGAAGTGGTCCCGGTCGTCCACTAAACACGATCGCATCTCTCAGGGCAGCACGTTCAGTTTGCACAGATCTCTCTTGCACCATTTTTTGCCTTGCTACAGTGGATGTGTTTGCAGCACACCAAACACGGTCTGTGCTGACTGCTGAGCCCTCTTTCTGTTCTTTAAGAAGCTGTGATCAGTCGTCTGAGTTCCTGCACCTTCATGGTGCAGCCATAAGCACCTTTACGGGTAGCTGTTTTCTTCACAACAATCGGAGCTGACATCAAATGTTTACAGAAGGATGATACTAGCATCTCTCTGCTATCTGCCAAAATTAGCAATTTGCTCATGGCAGATGGCTCCAAATTAATCTGGTTCACAGATGGGACTACAAATGCGATTCCTCAATAATGAGAGTAAAAAGAAAAGGGATCTCAGTACTTATGACTGTGATTCAGTTTGTTGCGGTGGACCAGAGGCCTGAATCAATGAGATCTCAACAGATACCTGTCCATATGGCTTCCAAAAGAAGGAGCTTTATAGAAATAAACCCTAGAAGAATATGTTTGTGAAGAGGACGCTATAGGGAATAAAAGACAAGTGTTCAGTCTTAGTTGCCAATCCTCAGATACCTGCTGGTGGAAGGTGCAGCACTTGCTAGTATTAGTGAACTTCAAATTTGACCACAAAAAATCCTTTTCCAGATGAGCTGATGAGTGAAAATCTACCTTAATCTTTGTGTAAACATGACAGCTTAACAGCCTAGAGGCAACCTTTTGTGAACCAGAAGTTATGTTGCATTAAACCATTTTATTCTTGCCCAATTCCAGTAGCTTTCTTAATCCAATGCAGTTTAACTTAATTTTCCTCCTTACATAGGGTTCTTTATATGCAGAATCCGGTGCAAAGTTTAGCTCTTACCACCAACAGCCCTTGATTTCTGCAGACTTGCTGATACTTATTAGATGTACAGGCTCATTACCAGCATTGTCAGCCCTGTGCTATCACTGACAGGACTTTTTAAGTAAAACCAAACAGATCAGTTGTCAGACACCTCCTGACATAAAAGGCAGATTCTGCAGGCAATTGGAGAGGAGTTTTAGAAGCAGTTGGTGTTCCTCATGCCCTAGCATGTCTCATTTGCAGGCAAGTGCACAGATGTGCCCTGCAGCAAGACCAGGGGGTTGTAACTGTGAGAAACATCATCCTGCCTCATTACCCAAAGAGAGACTTGTGGACTTCCCTATAATTGTTAAGCCTTGCAGCACTAGCTCTTAGCCTAGAAGCCGAGGATGGATGTGGGGACATCACTCGTGTACAGGGTGAACAAATGAGTCTTGCTTACATGGTGGTAATAGATACATAATGCAGGGAGCATTACAAAGGTGTGAGGTACAACGAAGTGATCAAATTAAGGCCAGAGTGCAAGCAGATCTGTGTACCCCTTCTGCAGTGCTAACCATTGCATGCCGCCAGTATTTGTGTTTTGAGTTTAAAAGGTTTGGCTAATTCAGGAAGGTGTTGCTGACACCTGGGCCTCTGTATCGAGGAATTCTGTAGGCATGACCCGTTGTCATTAAATTCCTGCTGTCAAGCACTAAGAGAGGGGGTAACAGGCTGAGTGGTGTGACTCAGTGCAAAGACTGTGCCCTTCAGTATGACTCAAACCAGCCATTTCCATGTTAATATGAGAGGTCCACAGTGAAAAGGGAAGGCTGAACCTGTTAGATAGAAACACAGGTTCTGAAGAATAGAAGCAGTTGAGAAAAAGCAGCCTCAAGTTCTCAGTACAAAAATATTTGAAAGGCACACTAAGGAGGAAAGATTGTGTCCGAAAACAGAAAACTGGTTGTTACTGCTCCAAAGCCTAATGGCTCTGCTTGCATCCAAGCTTTTCATTATTGTTATTGATGCAGTAATAATTCACAGCTACAGTTAACATGCCTTTGACATTGGCGGCTGCCTTCGGAATGATTCCCATCTAATTAAACTAAGCAACAGAGAAATCAAAGACCACTTCAGTTAATGATTACATTTAACTGGGAATTTCTTTCCTCTCTCCCCACTGCCTTCTTCCCTGAATAATCTTAAATCCTTGAGAAGGAGGTGCGAGGCAAAATGAAGAACTCTGGTGACGTACTGTGTAGACCCAATGAGTAGCATCAGAGCCAGGGCTCGCAGGCTGCAGTGCCAGCTACCAGATATCTGACAGTGGCAAAGAAGTCACTGACCCCTTCTCCAGGCCAACATGAAGTCTGTTATTAGCTCCTAGAAGAGCTGATAGGGTCAGGGCAAGAACTGCACTGCAACATGCACAGGCATGTCATGCTTTTAATTTAATATATAGATAGGTTGGGAATGCACTGTTACATAAGTTGCCTCCCAGGGTGTTATCTGTATTAATTTGTTGGAGTGATCTTAGCACTTGCCTGCTTTGGACTCTCTATTGATCTGTTGATGAAGGTGCTGAGTGTCAAAAATCCCTATTTCATTACCTATGCAGCATCCATGCATGTGCCGAGTTTATTCACCACCTTTGCTCATAAGCCCTAATTTCAGCACTAGTTGCTCCCTTACATCACAGAGCACACAGTTCTGCCTCTGGTCTGCACGACTTCTGAAACCCTTGAGGGGCTTTTGACATGGCTATCTAGATTCACTGATACAAACACGCAGGAGAGTCTGCCTGGTACAACAGTCACAACCCTTTTTCCAAGGGAAGCGTCTTTGTATGGGGAAATGAAACATGAATTACAGGCTCCCCCAAAACAAAGCTCTGGGATCCATAAAGAACTGCAGGATGGTTTAGTAGAAGTCCCCTAGTCCTCATCTGGCTGTTGAATAGAGCTGTGCTTGGGTTTGCAAAACAGAATGGCACCTTTCTGGCTTGTTTATCCCTGTGATGGACAGTCTTTTGGTTGCAACGGGGGTGTGTGTGTTAGCATCAGAAATAAGAAACAGTCACTGCCTGAGTGGCAATAATAAAGGGAGATCACAACCACGCAGATTTTGTTCTCATGTGAGACCCTGCCATCTGTCTAGATTGTCATTTCTTTGCTATCACAACAAATTCGGGGATCTTTTCGGAAGCCACAGTGTCTTCTTGGTTAGTATCAGAATGCCAAAAGCACAGCTCAATAGTCAGAATGGGGAGAAATGCAGCCTCCTGATTTGTGAGCATCAAGATGTGCTTGTGCAGCATCAAACAGCGCTGGGCTGGCACCAGATGCAGCCACTTGCTCCTCCCTGTGATGTTGTCTTATGATTTAATCTCATTCTTTTTTTAAAGGCATGTGATTGAATAGGAACACAACCCCACTTCTCCCAAGCAAAAAGCCTTTCCTTTTCAAGCCCTTTTAGCAACATATTACCTCACCTAAACTTAATGAAACATCTCTCATCCATACACACTAATAAATTACAGGAAATAGGCACATTTTATGTACAAAGATGACATAGAAGGCTATAGATAGCATGATTATTAGCCTGTATTAGCACATCTTGTCCTTGTTACCATTAAGAAGAGAAAATAGAGAGGACAGATAAAATTAAAAACCTGGATGACATTCCAAGGCCTTAAACGTAGCTATGGACTGGACTGGATTAAGTAAGCTCTTAAAATTCATTTCCAACCTTAAAAACATTAAAAATGTTTAGGATTGAAGTTGTTATTTTTCCTCAAAGCAGCTGCTCCTGTCACAGAGTAACTCTTAAAATGATCTGAAGGTGAAAAATGAACAAACAGCATTTTCTATTTCCAAATGAGGAAACAAAATAAACCCAACCCAGCTTCAGGCATGTACGAACTAGTCTGCCTGTCCAAGCTGCAACTAGATTTACCCTTCTGTCAGCAATACGGACTTACACCTGGAATGGTATCAGGGGGTCTCAGGAAGCAGCCAGGGAATCTGTACAAGGCTCTGGTAGACCCATGACATGCTGTGAGCCAGATTCTGATGTCACTTACACCATGTAATACCTGGATTTGTAACAGTCCCAAGCTTTTGTCCTTTGTTTTCTTTTACTGGACAAGTGAAGCTAGCCCCAGGCTACATAAGAGTATAAAACCCAAGATTCATTTGATAGCTGGTCATTATCATAGAGATGACACAACGTTAACATGTAGGTTGTCACTACAATGGACTTCTCAACTGCTCTTACAGAGTCATAACCAGGAGAGGGTGCAATTGCTCCCGGCACAACGCTGGCCTTGCTTCTCTAGGCAACGGTAGGCACTCACTAGTCCCTCTTCCTGCTGGGTTCAGTAGTTCTTAGCTGGAGCAAGACACAGGAATTCAAGGCAAAGCAGACCTCAAGACTGCGCTTCATTTAAACAGAAGAGGTTCAAACACAAACCAGGTCTTTAACAGCACCTCTCTGTGACTTGGAGAATAAACCCCACACTGATTGTGTTCTTTCTTCATTTCATCCTCAAGTGCCTCATCTTATTTCCTCCACTAGCATCAGAAAGGGAGAGTGGCTTAGAGGAGAAAGTGCTCAGTCTGGAACAAATTGCCACAGGCCATTTAAATGCATATTTACAAAATCCTTTCCTCCTGAAGGCTTCTCCCTGGGTTCCTCTGTTTTAATCCCCAACAAAGGAGACATTATTATATAGCATGGACCACAAATGATGACATCTTTTGACAGTCTTTCTGGCTGTGCTGCGTTTCCTAAACACATGGCTGAGCACAAGCTCTGATGCACTTCTGCCACTGTCAGATGCACTAAGTTTCATTTCAGCTCTGAAAACTAATCCCTTGGGTCTACCTCCATTTTCAAACACATGGATAAGAAGCTAAATTAAACCTCGAAGAATCTAGAGCAGATATATCTGTATTTTGCTTTTGTTTATTGGTTGCAGGGAAAAAAGTTTCATTGTACAGATATCACAAACCTAATTTTCCACATTATTTCAGTAGGAGTGCATCACACCATGCTGGTTTTTAATCAAAGATACCCATTTCAGTGTTAATATGTGCAGTCTGGTAAACGGGTGTCAGAACTTTGCTTGCTACAAGGCACTAAAAGGTATCAATGTTCCCCATTTTGGTGTCAGTCTCTGGGACAGAGGCTTTATGTGGCTTTACAGGCATGTAGGTCAGTGAGCAGAAGGAGCCTTTTCTTTAGCTGGATATTCTGGGACAGCCGCATTGAAATCACTGGAATACTTCAATAACAACAGCAGAGCTTGCTCAAAAGTACTTCTGTAACCACCTGTGCTTTATGCCAGAGTTACAAACTTGTTCATAACCAATACAAAAGCCTTTAAAGTCCATTACTTTGTTATCCATTTGTGGTGTTCATTATGTTTCATTAACCAAATTACCTCATTTCAGTCAATTAATAGCTCTTTAGAGAAAAAACAACCTCCCTATTAATATAGATACTGTCATTACTCAGATAAAAGATGTCTCTCAAGGCATCTCTGATTAAGATACTTGGTTATTGAAACCTGCACCACTGCATCAACTAAAATGAATGCTTAAATTCATAGAGGCATGTAACATTTTTCTAAAGCCCCACATGGGGAAACAAATGCCCCTAAGGTTCTGTCAATGAAAGGATTGGCTCATGGGTTTAGGCAAGGAGCAGCATTCAGCTGGTTACGCCAGTCACAATACTGATGTTTTTCAAGACCCGTTTGCTGGTATCACGGCTGACCCGCAGTCTGGCAACACTGACTGCATCTCTCTTGCTCTATTTATAGAGCTGCAGCGAAAGTACCACAGGATTCTGGACAACATCACAGTCACTGCTAAAGCTCCTTCTGACCACTGAGCACAAAAGCCTTTTAGAATGACAGAAATCGGCTGTGCCCGTTACATGCTTGTGGATGACAAACACGCTTCCCCCGTAGGGCTGCGTGCAGAGAAGCAAACTAGAAAGGGGAAATCATTGCTCAGTACGTTACCCAGGCTTCCACTTCCATAAGTGTTAAATTTGAAGTTTTCTGGTGAGGTTGCACGAGTTGGTTTTGTTTAGTAAAACGTTGTTTTGGCAATTAAAGCATTTTATAACATACAGTTGTATCAAAGTTATACAAGCTTAAAATAATGCAGATTAATACATGTACTGTTTATTATGGTTATACTTACAATTTATTGTACTGGTCCAGGTGAGGTGCTAGTTTATAGAATGGAGATGCCTTGAAAATGGGGCAGTTCCACCTGTAACGGGTAAAAGCATTATTATTGTCAAGCAAAAGTGGAAACACTCTCAATGCCAGACAGGACACTTATTTAAACTACCTCTGACACAAGAAACAGTCAGAGATGAAAAAGAACTTCAGAAGGTAAAGGATCCTTTGGTTAGTGTTCACTTTACTTTCTCGATACTCTCTTTCCAGGTCAGGTCTGAAGCACTGACAAGTTGTTCTCTAGAAGACTGCAGCTGTCAGCACAAGTAAAGGTGAACACTGAGGAGGGACCTGAGTATGAAGGGAGCCTAGGAGGGGTACCAGGCCATAATCAGGACTATCAGTATAGAAGGCAGAAAAGCATAGAGACAGGAACAGGAAGCCATCCCCAAACCAGCCATTAGACAGAGCCACACTCTCCTTGGAGTTCAGGATTTTGCACTTAACTGGCAAATTCCTTTGCTGAGAACAGCTTATTTTCACTTAGTCATCCTCTTTATATGCATAGATAGATGGCATGCTGTAGAAAGGCTATAGTTTGCTTTTAAATCTTCTGGCGTTTAAACCTGGATTTTAGCTTCCATGGTCCATAAAAAGCAGGCAGAAGATACGTTCATATTAGTCTTTTAGCTTGGTTGAGGAGCATATTTCTGAGCTGTATCTCCTTAACCTCCCCATTTACTGTGCTTCGGTTCACAGCGCTGCGCAGTCTCAGCACTGGAGCTGCACTGCGTTTGCACAGCACTAAACCAGAGCACATGCTCCAGGGGCCCTCAGACACCAGACTAGATTAAGTCCAGAGTAAAACTCCTGAAAGACCTACAATAAGGCCATTGGGTCTTCAGTACTAGGTTTGGGGTGAGGGTTTTCTGCTCCGTATTTCTGCTCCTCTTACACTGTACTAGTTGCTAACATAAGCAGAGATTCTTACTCTTCCTACCCAGAGCTTCTTTCCAGCAGTGCAGTACTTACTGGAAAACTTGTTTTTCCGTGAGCTAACCCTCCATTTTCCTCTCAAATTCCTTAAGCTTGTTTCTTTCCCCCCAGTCATTTAAATAAAGGAGATTTTTCACCCACTGCAGTACCGTTCAGAGAAGCAGCAGTGGTAAGCAGCCTGCCTTTATGAGGATTACATCTAGAAAGATGGTAGCAAGCCTTCAGTCACTTGCTAATGGTAGTTCATTTCTTCAGTGAACATTACCAAGACGTAATATAGACAAGGAACACGCTCCTATGCAAGTAGTGGCAATAAGGTTCTGAAGGACTCAGCTTAACAGCTTGTGTCAGATGATGAGGTTAATGGAAAAGAACGTTATTCAGGTCACTTAATGAAAATAACCTTGGTAGAGCTTAGCAGAGCCCTGGGGTAGAATAATTTATTCCTCATCTGCTTCCATCACTGTAAGTTAACCCAAGACATAGAAGCAGCTGATTTAAACATGCACTCAGCCTGTCAAAGTAGTGCAGAAGGAACATCAGCAATTACAACGCATTGTCGTCATCTCTGCTGCCCCTCCAGTGATAATACAGAGTACATCCCCCAGAGGAAGGGCTTACTTTGCATATCCCCATCTTTAAAACCAGGCACTTTGTTAAGATGCGGGTTACCAAAGCACTGTGCAAGGGGACAACAAACACATTGACCATGAGACATGAGGTTTTTAGCCAATACAAGGTCTTTGGAGCAGGCAGGCATGGAAAAGAGGACACAGGCGCCATCGTTCGCACTGTTCTGTCTGGTGTTTCGGTGGTTTGTTTTGTTGCTGAGCTATAATCAGAAATAAGCTTCAGCTCCTGTGATTGAGGCTTTCCACTGATCTGCTCCCAGGCCCCAGGGAGCCTCTATGTCTTTGCACCACCATTTCCTTTCTTAGCCCTTAATTAAAAGTACTTGAAGCTGCCCAGGAAAACATGCCTTCCACACAGCAGCCTGAGCCCAAACAAAGCAGTGCTCCAGTTCAGGACCTGTGATACGAGCCAGAATAAGGGATTTAACATCACTTGATAGATAGCCCCAATTTGATGCCAGACCTTGGGACAACCATTTTGAGAGCCCTAGATACAGATTTAGGAAGCCTTAGGAGTAGGCAGGAGCAGACAAGATTAACACTATCCCCACCTGCAGCATTACTACCTGTCTGCAAGTGCCCATTTCATATTCTGAGCAACACAAACACCTCACCTGGGTAAAGCTGAAAATCCTTTTCACAGCCCTGGGTACGGTAACTTCCATATAGAAAACCAAGATGAAACTTGACAGCAATGAGAATGATAGAGGGGGAAAACATTCTTCCTTTGAGGCAGAGGCTCTGAATACAGCAGCCAGTGACTGACTGGAAGAGGAGGGGAAGCAAGATAAATGCAGCTATTCAGGCATCAGGGCTTTAAAAAAAATTGCTTCTAAGAGAGAGGAAAAAGAAAAACCTTTACCTTTCTCTTGACATTTAACAAAGCACCTAAACAAGCTGAACAAAGCAAAAGAAAGTCAAAAACCTCACAAAGGGAGCTGCTTTCAGCTGTTTGCTACTTGAAATACATTTACCCAACCTTGCTAAGAGACCCCAAGCCCTCCACGACACACAGCAGATCCTCACCACAGTTCTCTTCTCTTCTCATGAGCTGTATTTGTAGGCTCCCCCCTGGCAGCCTCTGTAGGGACCAGCCTCCTCAGCAAATCCTCTTTACACCTGTGTGTGTCTGTTGGCTGACAGAGCTTTAACTCCTCGTTTGCCACATCCAGGGTAACAAACCTGTAGGATACCCAAACATACCTCCAGCCACCCAGTGAGCCCTGGTCCAGCAGATAACCCTGTACCTCAGTGTGGGGCTGACCTCTGGGAGAGCGCTGTGTGTTGTCACCAGCCTGCTGTCACACCTAGGTTATGGAGAGGTTTATCAATCAACTACAGCCCAGGAGCCTTCAGCCTTTTAGTGCTGTAGAGGCACTTCACGCCCAGGGAACTCAGATTCAGAGGTTAGAGCTTCACTGTCTCATAACCAGTCTTAGGCACATCCTACAGAAGGATTTCTAGCAGGTTACTTCCTGCTACTTTACCGCCTCTTTACTTTTGGATTTTCGCAGGCTGACTCATGTTTCCTATCATTAGGACTCTTTGACAATAGCTTCTCTGAAACACCTCTGACATTTGAGAGGGGAAATGGGCCTACTGTTCACCAAACCCAGCAATCACCTCCTGAGCAGCAGGATGCCAACTGCCAGGGCAGGAGCGGTGGGCACACGGAGTACAGTATGCTTGAGTAATGATTAACACACAACAAAGAGAGCTGCCTGTGCTGCAAATGGAAACACACTGCGTGCTTCGGATGTAAGAGCATTTTGGTCTAATTTTGCACTCTGCATATAGTAATAAGTCACAACAGGGTGTGCATTAAGCTCATCTTTTGAGAAGTGCAACAGTAGCTGAATAATGCACACCCTGGAGTGTCTTATTTGTAGTGGACTATGGCTCATTAATTTTACATTTAGATTTTTTCAAGCCCATTAAAAAAACACCCAAACCACCAGATCCATTCTAAGGGCAGTTATGTAATGTATCCTGCCACGGAAAAGTATGGTCACATAAAAACAGTGGGCAAAAGGTGAGGAAAAGCTTTGCTCAACTGCAGGTCAGTGTTTGGTTTGGTTTGGTTTGGTTTGTGCAAGGCCATCTACAAGCATGTTCTTGGCATACCAGTGCAGATTTATAATGCAAATAATTATGGTTGTTGAAGTCTATTCAATGTTCACTATTTTCTAGACTTTCCTTTCCTTTTGTATAAAAAAGGTCTTTTGCCTTTTTTTTGTCTGTACAAAATTCCACCTTTCGGTATGTGAGCCAACACCTATTTCAGAACAGGTAGAAAGCATTCAGGTGGGGATGTGACTGGCTTTTACACCAGGCTGGGAACTGAATGGTCACAGGTTCCTGCTCAAGAGGCAGACAGGCATGATTTGGGGGAAGACGGTTTTGCCAGAATAGGAGAGGTGTGAGTGTGCATGGATACAACAGGATTTAAAGAACCGAAGGTGTTGTAAAAGCTCTGGTTTGTTATGGCGTCACTTCAAAAGCATGAAGGAGGGACATCTGATTTCTGCTGTTCCACATGAAATATGACTGTGGTTTATCCCTTTGTATAGGTTCCGACCTTGATGATGGACACCCAGTTTTCAGAATTCACTCCAGATATCACCCCAATAATGCTGGCGGCTCACACCAACAACTATGAAATCATCAAACTGCTTGTCCAAAGAAGGGTAACAATTCCACGCCCACACCAGATCAGATGCAACTGTGTGGAATGTGTCTCCAGTTCAGAGGTGGACAGCCTGAGGCATTCCAGATCAAGGCTGAACATCTACAAAGCCTTAGCCAGCCCTTCGTTGATTGCCTTATCAAGTGAGGACCCCATCTTGACAGCTTTCCGACTGGGCTGGGAGCTGAAGGAGCTCAGCAAAGTGGGAAATGAGTTCAAGGCTGAATATGAAGAGCTTTCACAGCAGTGCAAGCGTTTTGCTAAGGACCTTTTGGATCAAGCACGGAGTTCCCGAGAATTGGAGATCATTCTCAATCACAGAGATGATCAAAGCGAAGAGCTGGATCCCCAAAAATGTCATGATTTGGCAAAGCTAAAGGTAGCAATAAAGTATCACCAGAAAGAGGTAAGAGTCGTCTAAATGCGAAGGTGTGTGAAGGCTTCATGTGTTGGGTAAAATAATTCATATCTCCAGTCCCCATGGATCCTTTCAGGGTTGACAGCAGGATGAGTTTGGGTTGAGTGGAGAACCCTGTGCAAATGAGTTAACTGCAAGCCTGGAGGTTCAGTGCACTCTGGTGACAGCATGAATCTGGTGACAGTTGAGGGCAACAGGACTGGGACTTGCTGCAGTGGGTTAGGGCTTCTGCAGCACCAACACATTCTGTTTCAGGTACTTTAACCCCATTTTATTGTAACCCATCACCCTGCAAAGAATAGCCTTCAAAGATTTCCATGTTTATTTGCTCCAAAAGCTTTTCCCAGTAGCTTCTTTTACACAGGAACCAAAACCTAGAAGGGTTTGTTTGGCTTGTGAAGGTCATAACTACAGGAAACAATACAATATACAAATCACTTCCTCCAACCACCAAAAGCTTCCTAGCACCCATTCAGAAGGGCCAGAGAAACAACAGCAGCAGATAAGAGCAGGGGGGATCAAGAGCACTCTCACTGTCCCAGGTCTCCATGTTGCCAGCGATAGGTCAAAATGCTTGTGTGATGCTAGGAGGTGGATCACGACATGCGAATACTGCTTCACACCTGGGACACCTCAGGTTGATTCTTGCTCTTGGATTCCTCTGCGATTTAGGAACTAAGAAGCAGTTCCCAGAAATTTAAACTCCTGCCAGTAGAACCAGAAAGGAAAGACGTTCTTCAGCTAAAGGGCACGGAGTCTTTCAGAAGCCCTGCAAATCCAGAGCTTTATAAGCTGATTCAATAAAGGCCACGAACCCAAGGAGAATGCCTGCAACAGTTTCATTAGTTGGCTCTGGATTTTCTTTCTCTTTCCAAAGGTGGACAGGTAGTACCATTTAGTAGATGATACATGTTTGTTGGCAGTGATGTTCCAGGTTATCTGAAGGAGGAATTTAGCTTGCTTAGTTAAGAAGTGAATTGCAGCATCCATTACTTTCTTCTGTGTCCAGAGGGTGACAGGAGTGGCAGAAAAGCCTGCTGCATTCCTCTCTTCACTTTCTTCCCCACATTTGATGCTTTGTTTTGTGCACTGATCCAGTTGAGGACAGCTTGATACGATGCATTCCACCTCCCTTAATGGCTGCTTCTGTCATCCCAGGTACAATAATCAATAAGCGAAAGGTGAAGATTTTCCTTTCTCCTTTGGCCTGTTATGCCTCCTGAGTACCAGCCCCTTGATGCAACAAGCTGGAGGTGAAGTCTCAAGGTTTTTGGGATCTTACACTGGTCACTTACTGCTCTTACTGGGCTACTCCAGTAAAGTGTCAGCAAGGCTCACTTGGATTCATGTCAGGTTGTGTTTTTCACTGTAGCTGACAGTGAGGTGACACCGTAAGTGCTTTAGGGACACAAACAAGTAGTGAAGAATTAGTCTGGAAAAGGGTAATACAGTAAATCAGATCAAATGTTCCTTGAATTTAAGAAGGGCCAGAAACTCCACTTCTTATTTACTGGCCTGGTAACCACAGATGCTGCGTGCACATACATCCTTCAGCAGCCAAGATACCACTGGCTCTGCTGTGTGTAGATCACTGCTAGTTTCGATGTCTTGTCACAGGTCAAGCTCACTGTTGACATCCAAGCATAACTCTGTGGCTACCCTTACCTTGTGTTCACATTAAGAAACCGCCAGTCTGAGGCAGTTCACTATTTGAAATGTAGTGCTCAACAGGCCTGAAGCTCTTTTATTTTAAGTAACAAATTATTAATCTTTGCTTGCTTGACAGTTTTAGTCTTTTTTTTTTTCAGGCATAGTTGACTGAATTCCAAGCATATGGACAAATTCCATGTTTTGTGACATATTCATGACAGTTCCAGCATATAAGTGATAGCAAATCTGCTCTGTGTTGCCAGCTGAAGACAGTTCTGTTTCCAGGTGAAACACTGGTGGGCTGGGACAGAATGAATGAGTTTGGTAAACCAACACTACCGAACCCCATCATCCTGCCTACTTATTCCCACACACCTGATGCAGCCTGCAGCATGGTGTTGTACTCAACAAAATATTGCAGTTGTTCTGTTACTGTGATATTTAGTCCAATAAAAATCACCAAGCAAGATGCAAATGTTATTGCCAGCTTCTGGAAAAAAGCGAGTAGGAACATTTGTCAGGAAGACACTAAGAAAGGCCTTTTAATCATGATTGAAGTGTATCAAACTGAGAGGGATTTTGTGGGGATGGGGAGGAAAATAGAAGCAAGTTTGGTCTGTGAAAGACAGTTCTGCAGAGAGAAACAGCAGGATTTTTAAAAGTAGATCATCTTGTTCCACTGAAGCTTTTTATGTCTTAACGTTAAATGGGATTGGATTGGATGGAGAAGCTTTTCATGTCTTAAAGTTGACGAAGTCACAAGTCAAATCTTTAATAGCCTCAGATGAAAATCCAAAGTGGACCTTGGTTACTTTCTGGGTCTGTAAATTGTTACCTCAGTTGTTAATTCTTTATATTCAGCATAAGGAATGCGCAATCTCCCATTGATTTTAGACTAATTGCTAGCCACATTTCCTGCAGCTTTTTTTCATTTTCAGAGAAATAAACCTCAAAATCTCCCCCCCCCCCCAATGTGAAATTATTCCATTTCAGCTTAATCAGGCGGAGATGTTCATCATTTTCCTAGAGAAGCTGTTAAGAAGGAATTGGTAAAGAGATCGTTGCCTTTGGATGGAGGGGCTCTACTGTGTGTTTTGGGAAGGTAATAGATCTAAAAGTTATTATTTCTTTGTACCAGCCTAAGTGATGTGGGAATTCAAGAGTACTCTTCACAAGCCACGTTATTCAGTGTTCTTCTCTCCCAGGCATTTCAGATGAACCCACTGCGTGTTTGTTTTTCCTCCCATTGCACTTCTATACTGAAGAGTAGGTACTGATTTGATCCAGGTACAGAAAAGTAACAGCATTTACGTTTCTAGTGCAGATTGATGATCTCCAGCAATGAAAGTACAGGACTGAAAAAAATCCTGGTGGGAAAAGCTAAATATCTATGAGTAGTTCTTGTTCCAAACTGGGCCCATGGAGGAAAGCTTTTTAAAGCTGGTTAGGCTGCTTAAATATGCAGGTAGGTAGGCAATAAGTTTTTAAACAGAGTATAAGGTAGTTAAGTGCCTAAATCCTGGTGGAGATCGGACACTTACCTCGCTGAGGCATTTTGGAATTCCACTGCTGATTTAGCTGCATCTCTTGGAGAAAAACATGATCTTGTGCAGTAAGTTTTAGTGAACAGTTAGCAATCAGCCCCATGACGGACTCAAATCCCTGTTCTCTGCACTGAATCCAGTAAACATGATGCACACAGCTTCATCTTTTGATCTGGCCTGAGTGCCTCAGTCTTCACAGTGAGCAACCTGGATGAGGGCTGGATTAGCAAGGGGAACCAGTTCACTTCAGTCCTATCTCCAGAGGAATACCAGCTCCGCAGAGGCTCCACGTCAGTCTGTGTCCCCAGGTAAATCCCACCAGTGCTTTTCTGCCTCATAGTGCAGATGTGGGTTTGATCTTTACAGGGGTAGAAAAATCTCCCATTCTTTTCCTTTTTTTTCAACAGAAAAGCCTGGGAGGTACAAGGTTTGATTACTCCCAAACATTACATGTGTTAAGTAGTTTATAAAGTGTCGCTCATAAGGAAGAAGTAATTTTCATTTGGAGGAGGTCCTGAACAATGGAGAAAAGATTTCTTGCTTTTCACGTTTGTTTTTAATAAGCCCATATATCCTAGAAGGTAAATTACTATTTACAGAGAAGGAAAAATTTCAATTATACAGGCAAGATTAAAATGTGCCCTAAGGTAGCTTTGTAGCGTATTTTATAGTGGTAAATGTTAAAACCATGCTGTGCAGTGTTCACAAGCCCTCTCCATCTCATCTTAAGTGTAGAATGATTGTGTTCTCAGCTTCAAATTAGAAAAGGACCCGATAATTTCTTTACAAGATAGGAAGGACTTGATAGTTGTGATCGCTCTTAGATGGCAGTCACAGAAGCCGAGGACAGCTGTAGTACACTGGGAAATGGGATGAGTTGGATGCAGCATAGACACGTCAGTTTGCTCAATCCACTTTTGAAAGAAATTGTTTTAATAGGATGACGGCAATTCAGAGTCTAAGAAACAAGTAGGCTTTTCAGAAATGCTCTGCAGTATATGGCATTTCTCTTGGCATTATTGCTTATCAAATTCTTTTATTCATGGCTAATTTTGGAAGGAGAAAGGTGCTGAAAACTTAATACAAAAAGGCACAGCTTAGCAGTTGAAGATCAGTCTTTGCTCTGCTGTTCTGGCACGCCATTAACTCTGCATTTGTTAATTTGTTTGCATTTCAAAGAAAAGGTGGGGAAAAGTCATCTCTCAGGATCTTGCCAGTCATGTAAAGCACAGTTGTAGGTACAGTGTATCGTCGCTGTGTTAGAGAATTGGAGCATAGGCAGACTGCAAATACCATTTTAATGTTCTTTAAGGTCTTGTCACATTGCCAAAATGATGTAAGGCAACCATACTGTAGCAGTGACTCAGGTCTAACGGGGTAGGTTTCTCCTTCTCTATGACATTCTGCTAAGCCTCAAGAAAAGCAATATACATTCAGCCTATTCTGCTTTCCTGCCCTCCTTCACAGGTCCTTCACACCTTCAAGATGAAGTGAACATCACAGTAGTGGGGTTTTAGTGCTTTGCATTTTTCTGGTACCAGTAGTTGCAAATGCTGTGCAGGTTTAGTTGATACACCTGCAAGAAATACACAATGCAAAGCACTCAGAAAAAAAACCCTATTTTACCAGATC
>JAVHNF010019091.1:4050-15969 GCA_034783455.1 Micropsitta finschii | reverse complement strand
GGTAAGTAACAAGCTGTTACTGCTGCAAAAGGAATGTAGGCAACAACGACTGTGAAAACATTAATTCAGGAGGAATGAACATTGCTGGGTTTGGCAGAAAGATCACTGACAGTTTCTGTGACACTGTCTTCGTAATCATGAAGACAAAAAAGCACCAAAATAAACTTTTGAAAACCCTCATTGCAGAGGTGGTATTTCCAGTTCTAAGAACTTTAAAATACTGTTTGATCTAAATTCTACTGAAATCTGAGTGCTGGAAACTTAAGACTTACTCGTTCCCTTGGTATAAAAGGCTGAGGATGGTAAGAAGTACAAGTTATGTATATAAATACTGGAAAACCGGCCAACATAAGGACAGTGACAATGTAAGAAGCTTGGTGAGGTGTGGAAAACTGGACTCAAACTACAAGTCAGTGAGAGATATAAGTCAGATTATTCTTAATGACTTAAGCAAAGTCATTGTAATTGTGAGAAGTCAGGGTATGCTGATTCTGTTTGAGAATTAAATTCTGTCCCCTTTGTTTGCTTCCCTGTGCTTTCACCTGTTTCACTTTCTGAGAGCAGTTTATCTTTTAATTACCAAGGCAAAGTTACTATTGAAGTCCCTTTGGGGAAATAGAAACATCTGCCTTACCCTGACTGTTCTTCCTCAGATCGATGGGTCAACCTTGAGGACGATCTGCATGCAGCATGGCCCACTGCTGACATTCCATCTGAACCTGACCCAGGGCACCGCCCTTATCCGATATAACACCAAACAGGAGGCGGCCAAGGCCCAGACTGCACTGCACATGTAAGCGATCCTCGTGTCTGTTCTTAGTTACAGCATTAGTCATGAACACAGAATGTCTGTCCAGTGTTTATGCTTTGGAAAACTCATTTCAAATATCATGGTTGGAAGGGACTCTTTCATTCATTGGCAGAGGAAGAAGAGAAAGATGCTTTCTATCTGTGTAGCTTTAATTGCTGGCACAAACTGGCACATACAGAGCTAAGAAGGTGCAAATAGGATAGAACTGTGACCAGTATGCACCTACTGTATAGAATTTTGGCCACTTTATAAAAAAGCTTGTGAGCTGTTTCAGATGAAACTCGTACACATAACCCAGATGTGTGGGAATCTGCTGTAGTTTTGAGATAGACCTGAAATTGCCGACTTAAAAAGCTGCAGATCTTAGGGTTTGTGTTCGTAACCTTTTTTTTAGCTGAGTATGGCTCTGATATGTTTTGAAAATTAGGGAGGTTTTGTGACAGAAATCTTGGTGGAGCCTAGGGGGGGTGGTTTCAGTTAAACTCACTGAAAACTTACAGACTGTACTAATCTTACCCTGAATTTCACAGGCTTTTAACCTGTTCTTCCCCTCTTTTGTTAGAAGGGTGGCCTATGTGCACTTAGCGTTTTAGATACACTGTACAGGCACTTTCTTTTTGCTCTTAGTGTTAATGTTCAGGACCTTAGTTTAAATTTAGAAAGGTTTTGTTGCAGGTGTAGTAGCTGAATGTCAAGGGAGGGAGTTGTTTGGTTTGGTTTTGGTGGGGTTTTTCCCCTTCTAAAATTGAAGTTCTTGTGCTCTGAGTCGGTTTCACAGTTGAGAACAGCTAAAGTTTTCTGTGCTTGCTGCTTTGTGGCAAGCTGATATATACCTCCTTTGGCTTGGGCACCTAACAGTGTTGGTTTTCATGCCTTTTGAATCCCTTGCCCTTACCTTCTGGCTCTAATCACTGTTTTTTCTTCCGTGTATCTTGTCTTCCAGGTGTGTGTTGGGAAACACTACCATCCTGGCTGAGTTTGCCACAGATGAAGAGGTTAGTCGTTTTCTGGCACAAGCTCAGCCCCCTACACCTGCAGCAACCCCAAGTGCACCCACAGCAGGCTGGCAACCCCTGGAGACAGGACAGAACCAGACAGATCCAGTTGGACCTGCTTTGAATCTCTTTGGTGGGTCAACAGGGCTTGGGCAGTGGAGCAGTGGTGGCGGCAGCAGCAGCAGTGGGAGTGATCTCACTGGCGCTTCGTTGTGGGGGCCCCCAAACTATTCTTCAAGCTTGTGGGGGGTCCCAAGCGTAGAGGATCCACACAGAATGGGCAGCCCTGCTCCCTTACTACCTGGAGACCTTCTGGGAGGAGGGTCGGATTCAATCTGAACTTAGAACTTTCAACTCTGACCTCGTGACCTTTTTTGGAACAGCAGCAGCACTAACTTGACCTTTTCGTTTTTTTCAACTTGCAATAAATACATTTATAAAAGGAAAAAAGAAAACGGAGAGAGAAAAAAAAAAAAAAAAACAAACAAAAAAAGGTGGGTCATTGACAGACTGTCTGAGCACATAGTTGCCTCCCTTATATAACTTCAGTTTTTTCGTTTGGAATATGAATCCAAAAAAGAGAACATATCACTCTTGAAATACTTGAATCATGAACGCCAACTTAGAAAGACAATGTGAAGCAAGTACACATACCATTTAAATTTAAACACAAAAGATTAAAAAAATTAGTTTCTAGTTTTTCACTTTTTCATGTTATACGGAAGTTGTTGCTAAGAAACATATATACTGAAAAAATAGCTTTTTAACTTCGTTTGCACTGGGTGTGTTTCCGTCCTTAGGTCTACCATGTTGGGCTGGGGTAGGGGAGGGTTTCAAAAGCAAAATTTGGGGGGGGGAGGGGAAGACTTGACGGAGCCTCACTTTAAAAACAAAGCAAAAAAAAAAATGAAAAAAAAAATTAAAAGTAAAAAACCCACAAAAAAAAAAAAAAAAAAAAGAACAAAACAGAAAAAAAAATAACCAACAAAACAAAAAAACCAACACTTTGTGATTGGCTGGTTGATAAGTACCAGTGTGTTCTGGCACATGTAACTGCCCACGTGTGCTTGTTTCTGTGTGAGTGTGTGTGCACATGTTCGTGTGTGTGCATTTTTTTCTCTCTATATATAATCTTGAAACGCTGCATTGCTGATGGTCTACGGGCTGGCTGGCCATCTGCATGTCTTGGTTCTGAAAACAAGACGGGCACGGTGGAGTCCCTGTGGCTGAAGCAGAATCCAGTTGGGCTGGATTAGAATTCGTCAGTAGGGTTTTTTAAATTCATTTTAGCAGGGTGCTATCTCAAATCTGCAGATCATATTGAGTGGGTAGTTGCTTCCTGGCCCTTGTTCTAACCCTGTGGTAGAGCAGAACACTGCCATATCCAAAGGATTTGGTGAGAGGGGAGCCAATGTTGTCTTTTGACTAGCAGTGTATTTATTTATTTATGTCTGCATGTGGGGTTTTTGTACTGAGTGAACCCTAGAATGTTTGTTCTATAATGCAAGCCATTTTTTTTCTTCCAATGAGGGGAAAAGAGGAGTAAATAAGACATTGCCATTTTTTTTTGTGCAGCTAAGTCAAATGCTCTTATTCAGTGTCTCACAAGCTTCAGTACCTTTAAAAAGAACAGCAGTGTTTCTTTCCTCCCCCAAACCTATATAGGCACCCATACTGATTCTTGAAGGCTCCATCAAAAGCTTGAAAGTCCAGCCCAACCAAATTAGCCTTTTATTTGATTGACTGCTTGTATTAAAACTGACAAAAACCAAATGGTGTCAGCAAATCGCTGGCCGGCCTGCCTCATCTCCTGAAAGCACATGCAGCTAACTCCTTTCTGCGTCCTTCATGGTGAGCGTTACCTGTGCCAGGCCTTGGTGTATTACAGCGCCAGACCATCACTGACAGAAACGTTTACTTATGAATGTTCTTAAACCAGTGTGTACTTCAAAGGTTTCCTTTTGTTTCTCTGTGTTGTGTTTTTTCCTGTGTATGTGGTTTTGCTTAGGGAGGTATATAACTAGCAAAGACTTCTTTTTTTTTCTTTTTTTTTTTTCTTTTTTTTTTTCCTTAAGAAGTATTGCACCTTTTTTGGTTTTTTGTTTTTACTTTTTCTGTACTGTTGCTGTTTAATTTCTGTACTTAAGGAAAGGTTTGGGGTTTGTTTTTTTTTAGCATCAGTATAGTAGTACTCTGGGCAGGATAGGGGTGACCTGTAATCCACAGTGATAGCCAGTGTGTGCGTGCACGTGTGCGCTGGGAACAAAACTTTTCAGACCCGTTGTGAAAAAGAGTTGTAGCAGACTTGAAGGAACATCCCTTGACATAAAGTGAGAGGTCTTTCGGGGGGGGGGTGGGTAAGGGAGTGGGCCTGGGAGAAGAGGGAAGAGAGATGCCGGTACTTCTTCCGTAAGTGCTAGGACTTCATGTGGTGGTGTCCAGCTGTTACACTGTCTATCAAAGTGCCGACATTCTGTACCAGCACGTACCTGTCCATTCCAGCCCTCAGCGGTAGCAGTGCGTGGGCTTTATTATCGGGGGGGGGGAGGATAGGGGAGTCTTTCTTCAACATTTTCATTGAAGGATATGACAATGTCTAATACATTTAACTCTTAAGCATGGGTTGGGTGGGAAGAAGGAAAAGCAGATTCAAGTAATGTAGAGGGGGCTGTGTGTGCGTGTGCGTGTGTATGCCTGTGCAGGGGGTGGGAGGGAAGGGCTAGGGAGTTCGGTGGCTTTTTGTAATTCGCCCTTTCTGTGTAAACCCAATGTCACAAGGAAGACTGACTGAGGGAAATGCTGCATATACACATGCCTGTAGATTTGTATGCAAAGTGTTACGTGACAAAAAGTACGAGTAGGTTTGTATTTGCTTAGTAAACTGGAGTGTGCAGCATACTCTGGCCCCTTCCGAATATACTTTTCTATCATGTCTCCTCTTTCATCCATCCCACCATGCACAAAGAAACAAAATGCTCTCTTCCAGCTCCTGCTAGCCAGTGCCCCTTGCGTGCACACATTCATAGAGCTTCATTTCTCCTAGTCTCTGTTCAAAGACCAGCCACACTCAGACATGCAGAACAGGTTCTTAAAAGTCCTGTGCCAGCAGTACTTCCTAGCGAAGCACCTTTGGCCTGAGCAAGCCAGTATCCATTCTGTCGCATGATTTGCTCTACATGCTGGTTCATTGCTGTGTTCCACCCTCACTTCTCTCTCCCAACCTACCCTAAGGTCCCTTTTCCTGCACTTTGGGCTAGTTGAGGTCATTGCGATACTACGGTGAAAGCCGGGTGCTAGAGCCCCTCTTGTTTACAAGACATAATGAGGGATTTGAAATATTTAAAAAGAAAAGCTAAATTGTTCTTCCATTGTAAGCTTAAAGGGAAAAAAATTAAAACATACAAAAAAAAAAAAAAAAAGACCAAAAAGTGCATATATATATTTTAGATGAAGACTAACTCTGGGAGCATTTAACAGTGTTTTTGTTTTTATTTTAACATTTTATTTTCCTGCTTTAAATTTGCAAGCATTCTCAGGAATTCTAGGGTAGGAAGCCAGTTTTTTGAAGATGGTTTATTTAACCTTATCTTATCCTAGATAGATGGCTGTTTCTTGTGATAAACTTTTACAAGTTCCTGAATCTTCAAAATGTTTGAAAGTTTTTACTTTAAAATAAAAATGCTAAAAAAAAAAATATAAAAAGAAAAAGAAAAAAAGAAGAAATCTCCAAACGTTACTGTCAAGGGGGGAACAAGAATTTTAAAGACTATAATATACATTAAGAAAACTTCTCAATATCAGCAACAGGAAGTCATTGTAATCTTAAACAAGTTGTGGGAGAGGAAGGGTTATCATTTATAGTGCTTTGTTACTCATGCAGATATGTGCAGTTGCATGGAGAAGTGTGTGAATGGAAATCTATGACTTTGTTCCCTCTTGATTGAAACTAAATGAAAATATTCTTCCAAGCACCTTTTTAAAAGCAAAGTGAAACTATAAACCTAGTTAAAATGCAGTATAGTTTAACCGAAAGAGTCCTCAGTTAGGAGGACTAGCAGGAAATACACAATGGTGCTTCTTTAAACCACTTCTAAGTAGTGCTAAAGAAAACCAGTGCTGACAGAATACCCAGTAATGAAGTCGATTTATTATCCTGCCTTTTTCAATACAGAAAAGGGAGGCATTATGTAAAAACTCCAGTCAAATGTACATTAGAAATGAGCTTTTCTGGTTTCACCAGTTTCATTGCCCACTTGGAGATTTGCTGCTTGCTTTTCTTCACCCACCCCACCTCCCAGTCTTTCTGTTATATTTTCTATGGGAGGAAAGTACCTGTTAAACTCTTCTGTTCACCCTATTGCTGCTGGCTGTCAGGGCTTACAGTCTTGAACTTCCGAGTTTGGTGTTGGTTATGGCCAACTTCTGTCTCCCAGCTCTAAGGGTCAGGGGCTTAACTCTGCCTGAAATGGCTAGGCTCAAACCACAGAAACCACGCTAGTGCCTTTATACATGCACCCACATGCCCTACAGTAGGGAAAGGGAGGGAAGATGAGGCAAAGTGAGGCAGTATAGCCACTCGATGGAAGTAAATGTTCCCGTTCTTAAGGAAAAGCACATACTGCGTTAAGCATGTCCTGCAGTGAGTTATGAAACAGTAGTTAAGTTTTTATTATTAAAAAAAAAAAAGATGCCAAATTCTGTCCTTTTCATATCAGTTGCCCAGTGTTTTCATGTTGCACTGCGTGTACATCTGAGTGTATATGTGTGTATTGAAAATAATGCATCAATAAGAATAATAATGTGCTTTAAAAAAAAAATCCTGTTATGGGTCAGTAAAAGGAAGGTTTATTTAAGGAGTTTGAGGGGTTGTTTTATGGAGAGAGTGCTTTGCCAGAGGTGTTCTACCAAATCTGCAATGTCCTAAAAGAGAGGAAGCTGTAGGATTTAGTCAAAAGAAGCCCAGGAACTTGACAGTCATTTGGAAGCAGGTTGTGACTGGCTGCCAAAGGGTTGGCAATCTGGAGCTTTGACAGCCTGCTGGGTCCAAGCCTATCATAGTACAACAGTCTGCTCCTCCTTTTGCTAAATGTGCAGCCTGCAAATGTTAGTGACTGTCTCCTTAGTGATGGTTTTCCTAAATCATTAAAGCAAGATTAATGTTAGAATTCTCCAGCTACAGTTGGCAGTTTTGTTCCACTCAGAATTATATGTAGCTAACGATGATGTTGCTAGTATGGCTTAGTCATGGCACTTCTGACCATGGCGAGTGATTTCTGAGCACTGTGCTAACCAGATTCATCTTCTGGGGACAACCAGCACTCAGTGGAGTAAATAATTCTGCTACCATTTGAGCTCATAACAACTGAAAGTCAGCAGCAATTGATGTTAGAGTACTTCTGGCCTTTTACAGAACTGTTCCAGGAGGGAATCGGTGGCACCATCTTGTTTAAACTTACCGACAAAGAAGGTGGTGAAAAGAAGCTGGGGAAAGCACAGCTTGGAATAGGCTATGGGCATCTCTTTCTAGAGAAAAATCAAACATAACACCTTTCACTAAAAAACACTTTTATTTTCTCAAGTGACAAACAGAACTCTTTTTTTATTATTTTGTTGTTAGTTTTGGTTCTCCAGGTTATATATTTTAAACATACACATACTCTGCAGGTGGCTTCAGCATTCCAGGTTTTTTTCCTGGTTTTGAATCCTCCATTGCTTATTTTGTAAAAGAAAAAAGAAATACATTTTAGCAGTCTTGCAATCAAACATCCATGTTACCAGCCACTTTACCCCACCCTCCAGTTTGTATCAAGCTGAGAATTTTTTTAATGGGTTTGATCTCTTTGCTGCATTTCAGTATTTCATTTTAGCAGTGAAATAAAATCTAAGAAGGGTACAGCTCAGAAACCTGTGCTGAGAACGCTGGCATTTACTTTGGAAAGCAGCTGTAGTACTGTGTACTTTGGAAGACATGCCATCTTTTCCTAATGTTTCTATGCTTTTACCTGGACACTTGCCCAGCAGCCTGGAGACTGGGTTTTTTCATTGGTTTGGGGTTTTTTTCTAGTCACAGGGTATCAGGTTTTCCTTACAAGTTCTTTATTTTGCTTCATGTTAAGTGGCTTGTGTAATGAGCAAGACTATTAAGCCAAGTGTGTTTTCCCTCTGCAGTATAAACAGGATGTTTTCAACAAACTGGCTGGAATAACCACCTCAAGGATTAAATAAAAATTGAACCTTCACATTAATTTGGCTTCCCCATCCATGAAATTTCTACTCCTTAGAACTTTTCCCCTATTCTTTCTTCCTGAAAATGCTGCCATATCTTTCAGTGTGTCTCAGTAGTACATCTAAACAATACTGTAGGGTTTTTTTTTTTGCTTCATTCTTAATTACGTTTAGCTCTTAGGCTTCTAATTTTGCTTGTACGTATTTTCTCCCTGTTGACTTTCAAAGGAATCTGTTTTGGGTATGTGAGAAACCCAAATTTGGCCAAGTCTGGTCCAGGAAATCAGGAGTGATCCTCATGTGATTTAGTCCCACTGACCTTAAATGAATGAGTACTGCTTGGGTAAGGGCTCTTTGTGTAATAAACCCTAGCTGGACCAGGGCCAGGGTAGCACATGAAGATCTGTTGTATTTCCAGTGCAGCAAACATCTGTGTTGCATGTATCACATTCACTGTAAATCATGTCACCTTAGCATCCAGGTTTCTCAAGTGGTTTGAAATGCTGGGTTTGTGATGGATGGTTATTAGCATCTCAGGGTATGAGTCCTGACTGAGTAAAAGGTAGTTTTTTCTCTCTGAAGAGGTAAGGTTCCCCTGGCAGAAGCAGCTTTCTTAGTTGTAAATATGCATGCATGTATTTGTGGGCAGGAAAGTAATACAAAGAAAAACTTAAGTTGAAATGAACTCCAGAAAATAAACAACAAAGTGAAAAACCAAACAAATGCTGTTGACGTGCAACTTTGGTCCTGAGTCTGAAATAACATATGCAGAATCTGTTGGTTTGTCTAAATCGATATTGCACAAAATACCATTTATGTTCTGTAGTTTATTTGCTACTATTTTAGAGTTAGGAACTGATAGTCTTAAATCCTATCAGTTATTCCCACTGTGGTCAAAATGAAAATGTCTAAAGCCCAAACTCTCTTCCGTTTCCTTCACCTCCAGTAGTAGGCTTCCACCTGTGGCAGAAGGGTGGCAACATTAATGGGGAGAAATAAGTAAAATTTCCCAGTGTAGACAGAGCCAGCTTTTCGTGTTGTCCTGAATTCACAACCAGACCTGAAACACAAATCAAAAATGACGCTGTAGCAGAATTGTTGGTTGGGCTAAATGACAAGGGCCTAACTGGAGATTTTTACTAGCCTTGCTAGTTCATGTCCCTCACAATGTTTTGCATAAGTGTCCCATCACTGTAAATACCAGTGTTGCTGAATTTTACCAAAGTTCCCTGCAGTAGATAATAGGAACTAGGTCCATTTTTGTAATTACTCACCAAGCAGAGCTTTGTCTACAGTAGAATTCAAGGGTCTGTCTACATTGCTGTTAAAACTGAGTCAGGGTCCTGTTCAAAATATAGCTCTATTTTGTGGTGTTACGTGAGACTTTGTGATGTAGTAACTTTAGCTTCTAATCCTTATATGAAAAGTGATTTAAGGTTTTATCTGTGCTACAAAAAGCACCAGAGCTCCCAGTGGTTTGGAGCCTATTTTTAAAACTATTGTCAGGCCAAGACAGATGCAGCTTCATCTGTGTCATGCAGCAGACAACATCCGTTTGCATCCACAGTTCGTGCGCGTGTTGCTTTTCATCGAGCTATGCAGGAAAGTTGTTCTCTCAAAGTCTCCCAGACTCCTGTGCTATATAAGCAAGCTTCTAGCAAATCAAGTGCCCTCTGCAAAGAGCTGGTTTTGCCCGGTATGTGTGACAGTTGGGACTGGTGACATTTGGCAGTGTTAGGTCTCCTGTTAACGTTGTAGTGAGAAAGGGAGTTCCTTGACTTGACTCCAACAGCCTTTCTGTTAATGAATACAGAGCACTCCAGGGGAAAAGGAGAGAGGAAGAATGCATTGTGCCAGCCAGCGTTAAGTATTTTTGCAGCAAACATTCTAGACGGTGGCGGGCAGAGGGGAAGAGACTGGAGAAGTTTGCATGGATGCGCAGTACAAGGAGGTTCTTGGGTATTAGTGTGTTGTTGCATTCACAGAAATAATTTCCTCTTCTTTTTTTTTTCTTTTTTTTTTTTTCCTTAAATCTGTTTTCCTTTTGGGTTTTGGTTTGGTTTTTTTTTTTATTGAGACATAGTAGAAACTTCTCCTGTTTCAGATGAAACACAACCATAAGTGAACATTGTCTTCATCATTTACTGTTGAGCAGTAAGAGCAGGTTGCACAGCTTGTTAGAATAGCTATTTTAGTGACATGGTTATGATATTATGTGCTTTCTTTCCCCTCCCTCTCCCTGCCAGATATGGCTTACCCTTTCTATATAAGGCGCTGTGTGGGTTTTTTTGTTTTGTTTTGGGAACGTGTGGAGAAGAAGCAAAATGAAGTGAAAATGCAAGCCAAGGTAGAACAGCCTTACTTTAGGGGGTAGCCTTACAACAGAGCTTTATAGTGAGTGTGCTGTATTCCAAAATATGTAAGCCAAAAACAAAAAGAAAAAGCATTCATTTATGCAAAAAAAAAATAATTTAAAAGAGGTGTTGGAAGACTTCTTTAATATTTACCTTCTAAAGGTAGAGTAAGGTCTCACCAAGTGATAAGTTATTGTGATACTTCTTGCTGGGTCAGTAGGGATGGGTTGGGGTATAAGCGCTTAACATTTTCCTCCTATGTTTTTACAAGCAGTAAGTTAAATGTGGTATTTATGAATGTGCCTTTGTGAGTATAGCGACTGTCTAACTGAGGAGACCACTTGGGCTGGAGGGGAGACAATGGTCATTTTATTCTTTCAAGAGGTCAGATACTGAGATTGCAGCCCAGCGGTCCCTTTTGACAAGCAGCATCTTTGGGCTGGTCTCTACACTGCACAATACGTATTCATATGTGGTAGAGATTGGGGTGGGGGGGTGCTAAGGGATGTCATGTGATGCACAGAAGCTGTTGATAGTTTTAGGCTAGTCTGCCATTGCAGGTTGAGTTTGTAAATGTATTGTGTGGCTTCTCTTTATGTTCGTGTGCATGAGTGTGCGTGTGGCTTTATTTTTTGTAAGCACTGGAGAATTAAAACACAGTGATGTTTGAGACAAATTTATACACATAGAGAAGATGATGTTTTGTAGCTTCTGTTAAATAGTGGGTGCAGGCACACTTTTACCCTCTCTGTCCGTGTCCTGATAAGAAAAACAGGAAAAACTTTTTTTTCCAGCCCTTCAACTTCCAGCACACTTAATGTTGCCATTTAAATGAACAGGGTATTACACAAGAAGAAAAGAAAAAAAAAAAAATAGAGTTTTTGAAATGGTGAGGTAGAAGTGTTTAAAATAAGGTAAAAAATCTGAAGTAATTTTTTTGTTTCTTCGAAGCTGTTTGTAGCTAAACATGGGAATCTGCAGTGTCTCCTTCCATTTGTTTTTTTCTTATTTTCCTAATAATTCACCTCTTCGTCCCACCCAAAACATGAGGTGTACAAGAACAAGAGCTGTTGCTGTAGCCCTTCATAATTCCCACCCTGAAAAGAAACTCCAGTGGGATCCCTCAGCTCTATTCAGGAAGACAAAGAGAGGAGAGACTCTGCAGTTTTCTTTGCTTCGCTCTCATTCCTCTCTAATGGCCTTGAAATGTATTATTATGCAAATGTGAATTTTGATACTGAACTTAAGAAGAGGTTGTTTGTTCTTTTTTCAAAAAAAAAAAAAAAAAAAAGGTCCCATATGTGGTCAGCATTGCTTCTTTATTTTGTAAGTGAATTGTAAACTATGCATTCTGCAAAGGGGGTGTAGGGGACAAAGATAGCTTTGCTAAACTGTTAGGAGTTTCTGTGTCCATGGTATATCTATTATAGTTTGGGGAAGTGGGGAGGTGATGCTTTTGAAATGAGAAAGAGCTGAAAAGAACCTCTCTTTTTCAGAAGTTGGCCAATAGGTAACGGGGCAGAGATTCGGAAAA
>JAVHNF010019090.1:7340-19125 GCA_034783455.1 Micropsitta finschii | reverse complement strand
TTAAAGTGGACAAATTTTTGTCACAGCTCAGCCTTTTAGAAGAAGATGTATAAATGCCCCTTTCCACTTGTTTAGGACTAGAAACAGTCTATACATATATCATTCACATTCAAATAAGAATGTCTCAGAAAGTGGTCATTCTGGAAGAAAAATAAAGTATATTGATGACATCACAACACTGATTTGACACTTTCAGAATAATATTCAGTGTTCAAAGTAAGAACAAACTCTTGAAATGAGCTTTTCATGAAGCTAATATCAATTCGTTCAATTTTTCCATTCATTTCACGAAAACTTTGATAGGATTTTGCATTTTGTCTGTTCAGATTTTTTTTTAATTATTATTTTAATTTTGTATTCAATATTGTGAATCTTTCCAAAGGTGGAGACAAAATTTTGTTTCTACCAAGAACTCTCCTTCCTAGAAGCCTACCCTTGTCCCCTTGCAGCATTATTTCCAGGACTGGTATTCAGTTCACACAGCACAGCCATGCCCTGTACTAAAGACCAAATTATGCAGAATTCACCACAATGCATTTGCTTGTACACAAAAATCTTCTTACCACTATATTTGATGACTCGAATAGTTGAGTCCCCCTCCCCAAATCTGGTGATGGGTGTTAGACGGACTTCATACGCCTCTGGCTTGATCAGCTCGGTTAGGTTGTAGGTAATTAATTCTCCCTTTTGAATATTTCCATTCACTGTAATTTCCTGTTCCCACCAACGCTGTTGTCCAGCCTAGAATAAAAATAAGAATGCAAATATAAGATCTTTTGGGACAGATGTTGTCTTCACCTTAATGGGAGCACATGCAGACCTGTGCAACCCTGGGTGCCTCCTTAAACCTTCCAACAACACAGAAGGATTAGAGATACAGCAAAACTACCAGCCTCCCTGAGACAACCCACTAATGGGCATTTCTGTTACAAACAGATAAGATCGCAGATTGTAAACCCACTTTATGAAGAGGCCACCCCTGCCTGACACCTGCCTGTTCTCCTCTGCCTGTATAGGTCCTGCACCAAACCGTGGGCAGCCCATAGGCAGTAGGCACCATGCAGCACCCAGAGACTTGCTGCATGCAGGAAAAGTGTCATGTTCATTTAGATCAGAAGAACTGCTGACACTCACCAGACAGAGACTACAGTCAGGGACAATGATCCCCATTTGTGATGGTGTGTAAGCACGCAAGCATCCAATCAGATGCCATAGAGTTTTACAAAATCTCACTGAATTCTTCCATATTTAGGAACCGCCACATTTGCAAACCTGCACCTATGTCTAAAACCTACTTATCAAATTGTTAAATAACTTTTTTTTTTTTTTCCCCTTGAAAAAATTGCTGCTCATTTGGGTTCATTTCATCAGCTAACTGAGGCTGAATTTACTATATATAGAATCATAGAATAGTTAGGGTTGGAAAGGACCTTAAGATCGTTTAGTTCCAACCCGCCTGCCATGGGCAGGGACACCTCACTCTAGACCATGTCACCCAAGACTCAAACCTGACCAGGTAAACTGGCTTCTCATGCCTATTCTCTCCAAGATTTTAAAATATTATTGGCCAGCTACACAGCAAATGTGTTATTGGCCACTGTGCACACCAGGCTCAGGCAGCCGTGACTGTGAGCTGGGTACTGCCTCCTTGTTAAAGGCAATGAGGTTTCACAGCTGTCATTCGTGGCATAATTTGAAGCTAATAAGAACACACTGAAGAACTGAAATGCAGTTTGTTTTCCAAGTACTTACCACTTTTGTTGTGAGAAAGAAATAGGCCAGCCACTAATGGTCTTAGTGCATAATTACCAGCAATCCTTGTAGTTTCAAAGATGGATGGATTTCAGGGAACAAAGACAGCCAATATGAGCAAATAGGCTATTTTATTAAAAAAATTGGAAGAGATTTTTGTGCTTTATAGACTGCACAATGTTTTCAACATCAACATCCATAGTTTCTTTTATTTATATGCCTTACCAAGAAATTAATATAATTGAGAAGGCATCACTAGAAGAAAGTGTCACATTGTATCTAACGTTACTTTAGTTTATAGCTAAGCAGAAATCATACAGATTTTGGGCAGCAGAGTGACTGATATTGCAATACTACTTGCAGAGACCCTGCCTTATTACACACACTACCTGCAGAAAACAAAGGAAAAAACATTAAATATTCACCATGCATCCCAAGACAACTGTACGGATGCAGTGATGTTAAAATGAGATGTTCCACTAAGCTTACTATACCTGTCAGTACACCGAAGGTCTTACCTATTAAAGGTTCACCCATAACAAGTTTACTATGGACACAATACTTTTTATTCCAGAACCTTAATTTGCTGATGCAATAAACATATACAGTGAAATATCTGAAATCTAGTACTAAACCTATCACAATTCATCCAAATAAACTACATTTGCAGTAATTTGCTGGTCTTCTTCAGGAAATTTTCCTAATCTTACTTCCACTGCACTTTTTGTTGTTTGCTCTTTGTAATGATTCCAATTTTTTTTATTGATTCTTTTAAATCAAACTATGAAGTTGACTACAAGGAAGATTAAAACTATTAACCAAGGCCTAAAAGTGAGCAGTGTACTACCAAACATAATTTTATGATTCTGTCTGTCCCTTTAACAAAAATAAAGAATCAGAGAAACATAAATCTGGAGAAAATTACCTAAATTTCAACTTTTTTTTTTCTTTTTACTAGATGTCATTGGTGTTTTTTTAGGGCATATGCTTTCTAGCACCATGCTGGTTGCTAATTACATTTGTAGGTACTGCATTAATAAAATTGTGCTTCCAGTTGCATGAGTCAATACTGACTTTTCATCATTTGAAGTTAGCTAGCTGCTGCTTAGAGGTACTTCTGACAATTTGCAGTGGTCTACTGTAAAATATTCCCTGTTGCACCTCATTTCTGGATAAAGAAATACTGAAACAGAAACTTTAGCAAATAATTTCAATAATTAATGCTACCAAAAGTTTAAAGTTACCAAAAGTAGTCATGAATTTGTATAAAATCCAGTTCTTGCTTTAGACTATTGCCCTTTTATACACCACCCAAACAAAAGCAGTAAAGAAGCTCCATTATTTTATTAATTCTGAAAGCAACACAATTTGATTTCATTTCAGCTTTATGCATCCTAAGCCAATATTGGATATTGGCATTTCTCAATAGGAAGCAACACACATCTTTTTGCCTTGCAATCAACAGCAGCTCTGTTCTAATTCTTATTTTTACCATGGAAACCAGAAAAAACCCAAACATCTCAAAATTGTTGCTAGATTTGACACAAAACATCCCCTTGCCTGATTTTTCAGCTCCACTGTTGAAAAAATAAGCAAAGAAAATCAGTATCCACACAGCTTTTGCCACCTTCATCTCTCAATCATCTTTATTCACTAGGAACATAAACCCAGCTGTTGGAAGTGAGATGGATGCCTGGAGACATTACTCCTGAAGCCTGACACAACCCCGATGGACCCCTGCTAGCAGCCTGGGCATCACTGCAGAGCTGATTCCCAGATCAGGTGTGAAACAGCAATGGACCATTGGCTGACCAGTATTAAAAGTGTTGAATACAGGTGTAGCAGCCGAACTCATTTACTTGCTGATACAGTAAAAAACGAAGGTCAGACATGCAACCAGAAGGAAAACCAAGGGTTTTCTAGCACAACATTTTTAAAGGTCTGCATGATTTTGAGGCACTGCCGTGAAATGCCCAACTTACCCTAAAAATAGGATTTAGATTCCTACAACGCTTTGGGGCATTCCAAACTCCTAGCATGAAACTGGGGAGGCTCTGCAAAGCTAGACTCCATGGTGGAGACACCCAAAGCTCTCGGTCATGCACTGGTTGGCATTAAAGCACTAAGAACAATGCAGCCCTCTGCCTTTGCTCCTGCAGCACTGTCTGTATTCCTCTAGAGATATGGGCATCTATTTCACCACTCCTGGCTGGGAAGGAGCTAAATCCACATCACCCACTTCCTTTAAATCACTTGAACAGCTTCTACCCAACACCCAGGCTGTGCTTTTTCACATTAAAAACTCCAGGTTGATGTTTCAAAGAGAGAATGCACCAGCATATCCATCTTTAAAGCAGATGTCTGCATGTCAATTCGTGTTCAGAGCTTTAAAATTAGAAAGAAACATGATTTGCCTGAAAAAGATTTTTTGTAGGAGAAAAATTCTTATAATCAAAGATCTTTGCCTTACAAAGATTCCAATTGTTTGTGAGTATTTTTAAAGCACTGAGGAAAAAACACATTTCTGATGCATTTATTAGCATTATTATATGCTAACCTGTAATTAATTTAGCAGAGCATACCTACGTTCAGTCAATCCACAGCACAAAAGGCTTCACAGGGGCTCCTTTTTATTGATTACCTTTGAATATTTAGAAATCTTTGTTTCCTAAAGCTAGCAGAAAAGCAAAATGTGTTTCCCTGATGTTGGAGAAAGGGGACTGTAAAAGTGTAGCAGTGTTTTATTGCAGCAATCTCCAACCATCTTCTCTATGTGGTCAATGAAAAGGTATTTATTCTATGCCTGTTGTTGGGAAACACTGTATTCTCTAGAAGACTTGAACATATGGATTTCTTGAGATATTTATCCTATGGGATGATTAAATATTGATTGCGTATATGCACAGCTATGTTTATAGAAAATAAACACAACCTTAGTCCTTTGTACTTGGCCTATTGATTTCAACCATAAATTTCTTCATTGATTCAAAAAGTCAGACAATCATCTCTTTAATTAATGACAACTGAATGCAAAGTAAATTAATGTACTATATACTCCTATAAAAAAAGCTGTGGCAGTCTTTAAAGTAAGTTCTTTACAACTTATAACAACAACAATTGATTTTCCTTAACAATAAAAGAAAGAGTTTCCTTTAGTAGTTACAAATATATAAAATTGAATGGTTCAGTTCATGGGCAAATACTTCTATCTGCACATCACAGATTGAAAACTCCCATTTAATGTTTGCCTTATTTCTGCTGTGCAAATACAGTGCCTGCTGCTCTTCAACAATTTTGACCAGCAATATAATCAGAGCTATCTGGTTCTGAACATAAACCTTATTAAGAAGGTGGCTCCTGTGTCATCTTTATTTTGAAAGGATAGTTATATCCCTGGAATGACTCACAGTGAAAAATATCTGTAATTCACGCAAAACCAACAAAGCCAGCTGTAAAGCACGTTTTGCCATGTTTGTCATCAGTTTATTTTCCACTGTGCACCATGCTCTTGATGACATCTCTTTTCACAAAATCAAAGACTCACAGAATGGTTTGGTTTGGAAGGGACCTTAAAGGTCATCCAGTTCTAGTTCTCCTGCCACAGGCAAGGACACCTTCCACTAGAGCAGGCTACTCAAAGCCCCGTCCAACCTGGACTTTAACACTCCTAGGGATGGGGCAGCCACAGCTTCTCTGGGCACCTTGTGCCAGGGCCTCACCAACCTCACAAGGAAGAACTTCTTCCTACTATCTGGTTTAGACAGGCCCTCTGTTATTTTAAAGCCATTTCCCCTTGTCCTATCACTACTTGCCCTTGTAAAAAGTTCCTGTCCAGCTTTCTTTTTAGCCCTTAGGTTCTGGATGCTGCTCTAAGGCCTTCTCTTCTCCAGGCTTCTCTTTTTTAGTATTTTAATATAGTAATAATTTTTTAAATGTTCATAATTTCAATAATTTTCAGTATTTAAAAAATACTTTCACATGCAATCAGTAGAACTGCCAAAACCTCACGTTTGCTTCTGTGCTGAGCTGTTTCTTGCTCTCTGCTCTCCTGATGCCAGCTGCTGTTGAGGTAACAGGGAGTGAGTGTGGAGCAGGCACAACTTTAGGTTCAATTATCAGAGCCAGGAACATACTCTGAGCCAAAGTGCCCGAGTGAGGCTGGACATGGTTATGGGGCTGGAGATGTTTGTTGGAGGAGAACACTGACACCCCTCATGGGGCATGACTCGCTGCTGCGGCTGGTTCTGTCACCAGCAACTAGCACTCAGCCTGCATTCATCAGGAGACAAGGCATGTGGAAACAGCAGCTGCATGATAAACCTCTTCTTCTCCTCTTTCCCAGTTGGAAAACTGAGTATCTAAAACACATTTAACAGTGAGCAAAATCTTTTTCAATTAGTGAACTTCTAATCTGTAAGAACAATCAAAGGCATATAATTTACTTTCTTCTTGCAGGTTTACATTAACAGTCACCCTGTATTTGCTCCTAACATTCATGTTACTTATTTTGTGTGTACCACACTGAGGAATTTGTTTTATGTGGTACACACAGAAACATAAAAAATATTTTTCTCTTTCCTTTTTAAGAAACTAAAATTCCCCAAGTCTTTAGTAATTAAAAGCTTGGAGCCCAAAGATACAGAATGTTCTAGGTGCAGTTTTTATGGACTACAAATTGATGGATAAGTGGTTCAGATGTCAGAAACACCTCTCCACAGTCCAAATTTATGGCCTGATATATGAAGAAGAGATGGGAACAACTTGAAGAAAGCTGGTATGCAAAAGCTGGAAGCTAGATGATCCAACAGTTTTAAATACATATCATATCTCAGGGTTTAGAGGCAGGGTGGTAAATGGTAACCAAGGAAAAAAGACATGTCATTTTATCAGAGTAAAATCAAAATACAGCACAAATATCTGCTAAAAACTTGTTAATTGGGAAATAAAATACACTGTGTTCTGTTTTTCCATACGAATGAAGGATAATAAAACTATCTTTTAAGATATGAATTAGAACACTTCATCTGCTGTGTAAACTGTAATCTGGGATATTTTGTATCTGGAAGGTTGTTGCTGTTTCCTTGCTTTTAACAATCCTACACACAGGGACAGAGAGTTAACTCCGATTTTATACTAGGTATGGCTTTATTAAATCAGAAAGGCAATAAAATTTATTCCTGTTCATTTTTTCCTTTGTGGCAAATTTGACGTGCCCCTTTACATGTACGGGCTTGAGAATGGACAGAAAATTATATACCCAGTTTTGCAGGCAGTGACCATGCAACCTTCACAGAAATCCCTTTCATGAGTGCATAATATATATTTGAACTATATTTGAATACATCTGACCCTGCACAGTGCTGAATGAAAATGTAAGTTAAAAATACAATAAAGCCAAACAGTGACAAGAAGGAAGCGTACAGAGAAGTGACCTGCTCCAGGCAGTTTGAAGAGACTTTCTCATTATCAACTGACTGGAAATGCAGACATCTGTAGACTGAAAATAAAGGAAAGGTAGAACTTTAATCTTTCACATAACAAGCTTGAACAAGTTACTCTCTGGTTTACTGGTACAGGTTGACTTTTTATTACTTCTTTAAAGCAGAGTTGCTCATTTTCTAGGTCACCGTGGCTGCATCACTGCCGGTGGTGCAGGGAACGTGGCCATTGCCTCCTGAGGAACAAGAGCAGCCACCACAGAGATCAGAGATGCAGACCCTTTGTGTCTGCTCCAGGAAAGTCTCACTCATTTCGTTTGCTTTCATCCTGCTGACAGTATATATCAGAGAGCTGGAAGCACTAGCTTATCACTGCTCTAATGCTTGTGCAATTTGGGGTTTACTAACTGTTATCATGTATAAAAAACTACCTGAATCTGTTTTTGGTGAAAGACAAACTATGGAGAAGAAACACCTTCATGTGATATCCAGACAGCACCAGAACTGTTCTGAGCAGTTGCAGGCTGCTGGCACGGAGCTTCACTGGCAGCTGCATGTGAAAGCACTGCTGCCACCTGTTTAGGAGCTGGTATGGAAAAACACAAAGATATTCATAACTGCTCAAGCAAAACTGAACATACACTCATCAAAGCAAAAGCTTGAAGGTGAGGACCAAAAGTGGCTTTGTTCTGGTTGGATAAACTTTCAGGACTATAGAAACACTCTGAGTAACATTAGGAAGCACTTTTTGTATGCACTTTGAAAACATGCACAAGAAAATGTCAAGGCAATTCAACACAAAGGGTTTTGTGGCCTTTAGCACAAAATCCTGAATTTGCCTGTGTTCCTAGGATGATGCATGCTATGGTATGCGAGTTTCCTAAATTATTTAATGAGCTTCAGGCTTCCCCTGTGACTGAACCCCATTTTATCACTGAGCTTTTAATGAAAGCAACTATGCGAGTGTTGGTAATCTGAAAAGGATGACCAGGAAACATGTACAAGGATGCTTTGAAATACAAAAAATTGGAAGAACGTGTGTCACTAATTCCAAAGCCAAATCCAAAGCTGAGATACATTAATGTCAGAATATTCTTCATACAGCTATTAATGAGACAAGAAAATGTTCCTTATGAGCTGAAGACATCTTGGCAGACTGCAGCACCTTCAGAAGCAAGTAGAGGGTGACCAGATCTATGCATTTCACCATGATGAATGACACATAAGGTTGCCTTCATCCTTCAATTCGAGTGCTATTAGGATAGTTAAAATGAGAGGCTGTGTGCAGCAGTGACCCTGAGAAATGGAAACTCTCTGTACTCTACTCTGCTTTCTTTCCATAAATACTACACACAGAAGGATTTATGGTCTCCTGAGCTACATGAGAACATATATTCTGATGGTGCCACACATGACGGTTTTCTTGATTATTAGTTTGAATGCATCCTCACCCCAAGATTTAAATAAAAACCCCAAATGCAAGTCTGATACTAGTGACAGATGAAGTGTTGTACCCATCAGCTAACTCTGCCCACACTGCCAAAAGGCTCTCACAGATAAGGGGTTACATCTCTCGCTGACCGTATTCCTCATCAACGTTCAAAGGACTGGCAACCACTTGCTCAAAGACCCTCCCCCAGCACAACCAGTGCCACCCTTCTTTCTCTGTGGTTCTGTTCTGCTCCAGGATGAAAGCCCACCTAAGCAGTACGGAAAACTAGTGTTTTCTGATTATCATACTCATGTTTAATGTAGTCTGTCTGGGCTATTGCTTTCTGTTTTGTTTTGGAACTCTTCTTGAAACAGGTATCTACAGTTTAAATGAAAACGTAATCACTACTAAGATGACCAGTATATAAACATTTTTAAAAATAATTCTCTCTCCTCTTGTGGAACTTGGTAATAAAAATGTATTCAAGGCTGTACTATGAAATCTCCACATAGCACAATAAGAATCTTCATCACTACCATCACCCCCAGAGTCCTAAACCTGTCAGGTTCCACCATGCTATGTTTGGCTTGACCCACCGAGGGTGCAACCTCTCCACTTGCATTTTAATGGAAACAGTGGAAACAGCCATAGACTGAAAGGAGGCGGTATGAATTTGCTCATGTTAAGGGTCACAAAATGCACTTCTCTAATGTATGGACTCAGATCTGTCAGAACTTTGAATGTTATGACACTGCACTCAAGTCAGTACCTTTTTTTTTTCCTTCAAGGACAAAATGTGCTATAAACAAAGAGAATCCCTTTTCAGACTTCAAAATTGTCTGGCTCTCAAATGAATTAAATAAAGTCTGAGGGATTAAACAGCATCTACACAGCTCCAAACTCCACTAGGGCAGGTTCTTTTGCTCTTTGCTGCTAGACACCTACCAAAAGAGTTAATTTTTAATCCCTGATTGGTGGGCAAAAAGATAGGGTAATTATTAACCCATGTTAAGGCTAGTTTTCAGAGAAAGTTTTCTCATTTCTCATTAATTTCTCAGTGACATATCAAACTCAAACTTCACGTATTGGGCTGGTGTAGACTCTCACACTTCAAAGTATGCGGCACAGCTGTGCTGTGGGCAAGATGGGCACTGCCAGCAATGCTACTGCCAACAGCACAGATGCGGGCTTGCATATTAAGCAGTAGAGTTATTTGCAGTAGGCAGACCATTACTTTTATCAGGGCAACAAGAGACAGAATTATCTAAGTGGCATCAAGATTAAGTTCCTAAATTTAAATTAAACCCTTAATTCTTATACGAACAACCACATTTCCATGATCAAGAACCTGTCTATCCCAAGATACATTCATATTTCAGTGGTGATGGTTTAGTGAGTATCCCACAGTGGTACAGCCTTCTCAGGATGGATCTTGAGCAACAGATAGTGCACTCCTGTCACTACTGAATAAACCCATTTTCTTGTGATTTCTAAAACCTATTTATAAATGACTATATTTTCTCATACAAAGCAATTACACAGTGACAAACTAATGACTGTAGCTGCAATCAAGACAACAAATCCAACCCCTTTAAAGTACAACATGCTGGAGCTTTGCTGCTCAGTCAATACTATGAACAAGTGATGTTGTCTTGGTAAATGAACTGAAAATAACAAGGCTGCATTTTAAGCATCCTACATGAGTCTCTGAATAAATAGATCAAGAAGTAATAATGCAGTAAGACAAGAGCATGGTGCCAAAGCGCATTTCTAAGGCAAGTGAACATACTGATTTTGCTTAACTTTTTATGTAAGAATGATTTTTTGTCAATAAGTAACAGCTCAACTGTCAGATATGAATGCTTCAACAAACCATTTCTTAAATACTTCAGACAATTGCTGCACGAGAGGAAAAGAAATAGCCACTAGATGTTTGATGAAGTTCTCAAAATGTAAATGTGATGTTTTAAATCACCTCAAAACACAGATGGATTGCAGAAAGGTTCTCCTTTGCTTACTGAAAGACAATATGGTTTGTATTCCATTTAAACATATGCATGTTTCAGAGAATAAATAACTGTCTAGCAGAGAAAGGATGGATGAAGCAGCTGTCTATAGGAACAAATCACTCTCATCCCAAAATTTCTAATTTTTGTAATGTGCATTATCTGACAAAAGTGCATAGTTAGTATACATTAGCTAATATGTTCTGATTTAGCTACAAACACCCCTCACTTAGGAACAAGCAAAACCTGTGATTAAGGAACTGCCAACCTAATTGCATTACTAAAAAAAAAAAAGACAAACCTCATTTACCATCTCATCTCCAAACTCCAACTAAAATTTGCATTTGCACAGGACTTTAAAAATGACAAAATCCTTCCCAGCCTCAGTTGGATGAACAGAGACAGTACCTAACTGTGGAGCAGAAACAAGTTCTGTTTCATTATGGCACTGTTGTTTGGGGTTTTTTTAATGCATTTTTAAAAAGGATTTTTTTCATAAAGTATATGTATCTGTTTCAGGAAGAACAGAATTAATGATGAGAGACAGTGACAATATGACCAGTAAAAAACCACCCAAGTGTCTAGCAGACATCTGGGATCCCTAATCTATTACAGACACAAAGGTAAGACTATACAAAGGTAGCATCTGGTTTTACAGAAACCTGGAGACAGGAGCCAAGGGAGCATCCCAGCAAGAGGAAGCCGTAACCTGCAGACTTCTCAATGATGAGGTCTTCCTTGCACCAGCCATCCCTTAGGCAGTCATTAAAGCTGATCATGGAGAGTAATACTGGTGAAGTCTCAGCTTTGATCATTGGTAAGCAGTCAATTAATTTCATTTTTATACATCTAAAGATCTGCAGCACTCATTTTTAAATACACTCATTAACAGCACTAGGGAAAGCCCAAGCAGACCTCAGATTTAATAGTTTCAGTTCATGCACCACCTAGACATGCACTAAACCTGAGTGGCCTAAGAAACAGGCCAGGAAGCTCAGAAGACAAATATTACCTTTACAGATTGCGATAACTGCTCATTCCAGAACAAATTAGATATATAAGGGATGTGACAGCTTTCTTTTCAACAAGGGCAAGTGTAGAGTCTTGCATCTGGGCAAAAACAACCCCATGTACCAGTACAGGTTGGGGGTTGACCT